>JAUCNO010000279.1:6263808-6279498 GCA_032353835.1 Enteromius viviparus | reverse complement strand
ACACCAATTTGATTTCTACATAGGATTACAAAGAGTAGCTACTCTTTGTAATCCTATGTAGAAATCAAATTGGTGTGTATTTTGTTAATGCACTGGCAGACAAATAAATTTAGTTTTTTTTAATTGATATTTTACAGGTCACAAAATAAGTATAAGTATCACAATATATTATATCAGATACAGATCTGCTATAAAGTCAAAGTATATAATATCATTGTTTAATTTTAGAGATAATAAAATATATGCTGAAATATAATTTGTATGTATTTCAAATAATATTTACTAAATTATGAATGAATACTAAATTAATAAATTAATAAATAATAATTTGACCAATAATAATTAAATAAATTTGTAAAATAAACATTTATTCATATGCCAACTTCTGTGATTCCGTTATTATATTTTCACAAAAAAAGTAATTTTACACTGTCAAAATACGCCGATTCCGATACATTTGCCAAATAGAAAAATTTTATTATGGTATTAATAGTGTATTAACGGTATTACATAGCAAATGCAAAATATATTTGTTAACTGCTCATGTGCACTACACAAAAAGCACTAATAATTTGCACTTCCTGTTTTATAGGAAGTAAGGATGATGAGTTAGACTCTGATGACTTGGAAGAGGAGGATGATGATGATGAAGAAGTGCAGAATGGCGAGTCTCAGGAGCAGGGAGGTGCCGAGGCGCTGGACAATCTGAGGAAATACATGGATGAAATGGACCAGGAACTGCAAAGCACAAATATTGGCAAAAGCTTTACACAAAATAACACAGTGAGTCTCCACAGATGTTGTTTATCCTGTGCACATAACCTTGTGGACACTTTTATTGATTTATTTATTTTTCCATTTCCTTTTAGGCCAGTAATCAAGCAGCTGCATCTAAAAGCTCATCAGACGCCTCAAGGTCAGATCTGGTTGAGGAAGAAATCCAGCCGCTTGATGTGGATCTCAACCTGGTTTCAAATTTACTGGAGTCTCTCGCTTCTCAGGCCGGCCTTGCTGGGCCTGCTTCTAACCTACTGCAGAGTCTAGGCATCCACATCCCACCCGACGCAGATCAGTCCTGATACGTCAAACCAGTGGAAAAAACTCACAGAGACTTATCACGTACTTCTCACTCACTCAGTGTACCTTCCCCTAGTGCACATCAGCTGTTCCTCTATCAGGTGGCTATATTTATGGTCTTCTGCTCCACACCCAGTACTGAACTGTGAATTATTACATCCTAACATTGGCATTTCCTTCAACACAAAGCACTTCCTTGCTAACTGGGAATTTATTCTTCAAGATCTTGTTGTTCTCCATTAAATGTCACAGTACTTTTATCTTTTTGAATAAAGATAATATTTTGTAAATGACGATTGCATAATTTGAGATTTATCTAACCGATAAGTATGCACTGCAACAGAAACGGTGTAAGCTATCTATCATAGAAAAGGAACAGGGATATTTCACTGCTTATCTAAACTGACATTACTGATAAACTAAACAAATTGCATGCTCGTGTAACATTAACCAGGTCTTTACAGATAAATCAATCATGCCTGATTAGAAGCAAATCCTCAGAGCTCTAATGCAGAACTTTTTTAACCTCATAATTCTCGCTTGGGCAGACTTTGGCCTACACTGGTAACAATACAAATGTGTAGTAGATATGATCTGTATCTGCGTTGTGATTTGTGATAATTATACAAAATATGACAAGAAAAACAAAACACTGGGTTGGGTAGGAGAAAACCTCGTCAATAAGTTTTATTTGCTCCAAACATTAGCAATAATACTGTAGTCTGTACTGTATATTAGGAGTTAAATAAATACATGAGTCACAGGTTTTCTATTTAAATAATGTATTACTACTATAATAGTCTCAAGTCATTGTATTGCAGTGTATAAATCTTTATAGCTTATAGTTTTTATTTTAAAAAAGTATGCAGTGAAGGGTTTCAATGGTTTGGGTTTGTAAGGGGAATGGTATACTTCGGTGAATCTCAACAAGCTTGTAAAGAACATGCTTTGATCATATTTCACCCTTAAAATAAAAAAAAACTTATTAAACATTATGTTTTTTTATGGCCTTTAAGGTTGATTACTTTAGCATTTTGTAGTTATGACAGTTAAGCGCATTGTTAAGGGCATTCTTATTACTGTAATGCATCCGGAAGTTTGTCATTTTCATGACTTTTTAAAAATAAAAGCAGAAGTTAAACACAGTGCATCCAAAAAGCTACAACTGTAACTTAATGTCTGCATTTCAGTAATTAGAATGAGGAGTTTGAGGTACAAAATTGTGTTTTTTTTTTTTATAATGCGCATCATGAAAATCACAAAAACCCTAAAGGTCCTAAAAAAAAAAGGCAAAATAATTTTTCTTTCTCAAAACTTCCAGCTAAAACATAAAAATAATAATATAGTCTGTACAAAAAAAACTACCTTAATAATTTAAATTCCAGAACTTAAGTATCAGCTCCTTCATGAAAACACCCCATTCGTTAGATGTGTGTCGTAGTTGTGCCATAGTTTCAGTGCAAGCTTAGAAAGGAGTAGCACATCAGTGTTTACTGGTACACACTGGTACCACATTAATTAATTATAATTATCTTTACATGAGGTTGTCATGTAAATTTGGTTTTAATACTGTAATAATCAATCATGTATTTTATTGGTTAAACAAACTTTTCCTCTTCAGAATGATCTACACTCTGACTGGTCCGTATGTCCTATAGCAGACTGAACAGAGGCAGAACCAGCCCTCTGGTCGCATGCAGCACAGCTGCTGGGAGAGCAGAAAAATACAGTGCCGTTACATCCACAAACAGAAGCTGGACAGCACCCAGCAGTAACATCCCGAGCATGTATCCCAGAAACAGCAGACTGTGCCAGTTGCCATGCATCAGTGCCTTTGGTCCATCAGGGTGTAAAACACACAGGAACCCTAACAAGAGGGTACGTGTCACTGTCAGAGTGTAGTAAAGGTCAAAGGTTGTGGCATGGCCTCGCTCCGTTTGGGAGACTTTGGCTAGCCAGGCAAGAGAGAGGCTGTGGAGGACAAGGCTAAGAGGGGAGTAGACGTACTCCAGCGATTCTATCACATGAAGTCCTTTACATGCTGAAAAGAGAAATTAAATGTGATTAGTAACTTTAAAAACGACCTGTACCTCTTCACAGAACCTTGCATAAACATTAGCCAAAGTTCAGAGAATGTAAGCTGGATAAAGTTGGTGCTCAAAATGGCTCAGTAGGTTCATGTGTTATTACAAAAAAAAGTTTTACTTTTGAATCCCCACTTTTGCAATGATCAGTAAGTAAACACACCAAAATAAACCTGAATGGTGTACCTGTGACGGTGACTGAAGCGATGGTGAGCACAGTCAAAAGGGAGGAGACGTGGATGGAGCCTGGCATATTCAGTGCAAACAGGTGACTCAAGCTCAGACTGACCATTGGGAGGAAGCGGGTGATTAGTGGGTACAGGCCAGAGTGAGAACAGGCTTCAGCCCATATGGTCAAAATGCACTGGACGCTCCCACAGACGGCCGGCACAAACAAACGCTCACTCAGCCTCAGTGAAAAAGGCTTTAGGTGGATCAGACCCACGCCGTGCAAAGCTAGCAGTGCCAGGAGATTTAAAATCACCTGAAGGGAAGGAAGCAAAAACGAGGAAGTTTTGGCAAGGCTAAAACAGGAGATTAAAACGTGTGCTATAAATGCCTACAGGGTCATATACCGCTGACTTTTCATTGTGTACCTAAGAAAACCACTTTCAAGGCATAATAAACTTAGATGATAACGTGACATTTAAGCAGTAAAAGCTGTATCGCACAACGAAACAATAACATTTTACAATTTTTAGAATTATTATTCATGCAGTTTTAAGGCTACATTTAATACACTGAATATTTGTCAGACTGGAAATCTATTGAACTGTGCAAGTAAACTGCAAAAATGTTCACATTTTTAAAAACTGTTAAACAACTACAACACAAGAACACTTTCTTTTATATATACAGTATACAATCTCAAGATTTTGAAATGGTGCAACTTTATAATTCAAAATGAGTACAATTCTGGGCTGTTTTTAGGTCAATAGATCATGTGACTCTTTATAGAGAAGGTCACGAGCTCAAGACACTCTTTGGAACAAGTCAAATTATGCTTGTGGAGTTAAAGCAGCTCACATGCTAAAGCAAAATAGGAACAAACTATATTCTAAGTCATTCTGTGCTTTTATTACATCGATACTTTTAGTAGTCTCAGTCTTTGACCCCATTGTAGATACATGTATTTTTCATTTGTCAACTGGTGACATTTTAAAAATATATCCCAGCCATAACATTCAAACTCAAACAGTAAAAGGCCTGCACCAGTTTATAGCACTAGTCAAATGACTGCATGTAGCACACCTAATGATTCATCAGAGATCTGCCCAGTCTTGTGCTTTACACCCTACAAATAATCTTTTGTACACACAGAGAGATGTGTAATACTGATGATACGGTTTATATGCAAAATACATGTGTAGGACTTTAAATAATGGTCCACTTGACATCTCATGTTTGAATGGAAATTTTTCAGTGAATAACAGCTTGGCTGAAAGAAATCTACTGTGTGACTTGGAATGAATCAAACGAGTTGTAAGGACAATTTTTTTGGTCAGTTTACTGAACATATTAGAGTTTCCTTTTAAATTTAATTGTATGAAACAGCAGCTCAGATACACTGCAAATTCGAGTAACTGAGAGCTTTTTATGCTTTGCATAAAAACTTTTTTTCCCTCCATTATTTAATGTTTATTTATAGCATTATTTGGGCATCATCAATAATATTCTGAATCAAAATGTTTGCTTTTTTAATTGTGCTAAAGTTTTTAGAAACTTTGTGGTGCTGTTTAGTATCCTTTAATATGTCTATATAATTTATTATTATTTTAGCATATCACATTTTTAATTAAAATGATAAATCTTTTCTCAGCAGCTAGTTGAAATGAAAAAGGTTTTCTTTAATTATTTCAATGTTTATGGTTTTAGTTTTTATAATAACCCTATAATAGCCTTTTTTAATTTTAAACTGGCCGGAGCTTTCTGCGCTGACCCTGAAGAGGATTAGAAAGCCAGAAAAACCCTCTGATCATTAGTCATGTAAAGCAACTTTAAAATCTTACGTACCTGTATGAATGCAAGTGGCACTGTATAAGGATAGTGATACTGGGGAATGAAGATCCTGCTTACGAAACTGCGTAGATTATCTGCTAAAGCATACACAATCACAGCCACCAGGGCCGCGATGCACAGCAGAAGTGGCACCAGAGGTTTACACACTTCGTACACGCAGGCTCTCAGAGCATGTGGCGTATGCATCTGCCACCATGCTGAACTGAAACACACATAGACAGAAAGTACATTGATTAAGCTTAATAGAATTACCCCTAAACCTAAGAATAGCCATTTAAAGATACTGAAGCAGTATAATGGTATAATCTCACAAGCGCTAATGCTAATGGTATTTTACGGCTGCTATTCACATCACATTAACAAGCAAGTAATCACATTCAAAGATTTTAACCAGGCTTATTTTTGCTCAATTAAAGCTGTCAGTCAAAAATTAATTTGTACTTACCATCTGGACACCAGATTTTGCCAAGGGTCCATACTAGCGGTCCACCCACCCCAGGATGAGTGGAGTGTAATATTATTATTAATTTTGACCCTTCTACAGCATTTGGGTTTGGAGGACGGACATCAAACTACCTGTACACGAACACAAGCAAAAAAATAAATAAAATACAAATAGATTCACCATCACAACAAAAGTCTTCTAATAGATTTTATAAAACTTTTAATATATCAACAGCTGGATATATGTGACCCTGGACCACAAAACCAATCATAAGTAGCACAGGTATTTTTTTAGCAATAGCCAGGTAAGGGGGGCAATTATTGATTTTCAAATAGCTAGTTGTATCTTAACCAACAATTATCCCAACAAACCAGGTGATGCATAAATCCCAATTTAAAAAAATGTCCCTTATGACTGGTTTTGAGGTTCAGGGTCAAATATTGGCACATATCATTAAATATTTTGACCATTATTTTTGTCCAATGTAATCTTTATTTCAGCCATCAACACAAAAAACGTTGACATATATCTTGTATATCTCGTCCAGTTATTCAAATTAATATTGTATACGTAAGGCACAAAGTCCAAAATCTTTGTAACCGTAACTTGTAGAAAACATGAAAAATAGAATAGCAGATAGAATAGAATAATTTAATTTTCTAATTAGAATAACATTAGCCTCCTAAAATAAGAAAGTAAAATGATAATTTAATTAAATATATAAATTTTAAGATACCTAAACAAATAATAAAACATACAGTACAGCATACAAAAAAGAAAAATAACGATAATATAGACCAACTCACATCTCCTGGTCATCTTTTCCGTTATGTATTTTCGTCACGGATTGACTGAAAACCTTGCTCAGTCTCTGTTATGAGAAACCGAGCACAAGTGGACTTTGATCTTATCCCACTCTGAGAGGACCAAAAAAAAAAAGAAAAAAGAAAAGGATAATTATAACTGACTACCGTCAACGAGAGGTTTTCTTTCACCCGTGTGTCTAGGGCCGCTCAAATCTGTGTTTCTCCTGGATTTAGTCCTTCCATTACCTCTCGTTCGAGTGAATGAGAGCATATCTGTACCAGCGACAGACTCAGGGCAGAGGGCAAGCGGAGTTAATAATTAAAAACGTCACCTTGCCGCATGAACGCGCATCACGTTGCTCGGTAAATATTTTATTACAGCCTGCGCATTTATGTTGTTATGCACCACACACACACACATTAAGAGTTTTACGTGTTGTAAAATAAACTGATAAGCAGTAGAAGACAGAATACATCAAAAATTCTGCGGAACCTCCAATTATATAGTTTTATTGATGCTTATTGAATTAGATTATAGGGATCATTGTATGTTATGCTTGAAAGTGAATAGGGCTTCTAATTAGATCAAATGAATACAATGCAACAGACAGGTCCATGATTAATTACTAATAACATAACAAACATTTCTGTCTGAATATGTGTGCGCACATGAGATTATTTCTGTGGCCAGCAGCTGGATCCACAGAATAAATGTACTGAGGGCAAACAAGAACATTATGTCCATGACAGGTGGGTGAGAAAAATAGAACAGATAGTCAATGCACTATCACCATGGCAACCCAGCATTTATTAATCAGGTCAAATATCAGTAAGCACATACCGATATGGTGACATCATGGGAATGGTAGAGTGATGGCAGGTCAAAAAATTAAAGGACATTCCCCCCAAGCCATTACTCACCCTTATGCGTTTATTTCTGGGATAGCTCATGGCTTGATCTTTCAGAAATCATTATAATATTCAGATTTTCAGAAAAATATTAAGCAGCACTGTTGATAATAACAGTTTCTTAAGCATTAAATCAGCATAGAATGATTTCTAAGAGATCATGTGACACTGAATTTTAAAGTAGCTGCTGAAAATTTCCAAAATGTAATTTTAGCTGTTTATTAAATTTTATTATTAATTCAAATATATTAAAAGAGAATTATTTTTTTTTTTACAAAATGTCACAATTTTACTGTTTTCACTACATTTTTGATTAAATAAATGCATCCATAATTATTCCAATAGTGTATTCTGATAATGTATTAAATAATATTTACCATATAACTAACTATAAATAACAGGTTTGGTTTGAATAAGGTACATGATAAATAAATATATATAAAATATAAATATAAAAAAAATCTATTTTTGTCATTTTACTTTCATTCAGAAGTGTCACTCTGACCTGTCATTGCCAGCTCACCCCCTGCCCATGTAGAGCACTTCACTGTCCTGCATTACCCCGGCAACCCACTAAAATAAGGACCTGACAAAGAGGGAGGAAAAAAACAAAAAAGCAGTTGTTTTTCACACAGAGACATGCGGAGAACGATTTAACAACCACAAGGATGTAAAATTCTACATATATTCCGGCTCTTTTGGTCAATTTTGCACGTATTGGAGAGCAGAGGAACACTGTAGGCAGTGTGTATTTTTCATGGTGCTGGTTTGAGTGTGTATCAAGATTGTGTTGTGTTCTCTCTCTTACCTTTTGGCCCATAGAAGAGAGAGAGCTTTCGTCCCGAATGACTCCCATCCAAAACCATGGGCATTGTGGTGTCCAGGTGAGTACATCTGATAACATTACTATGATTTTCTTTCTGATATTATTATTTGTTCTCAACATAAAAAAGCAGACACTGACAAAGAAATAAATAAATGCTTTAAAAAAATAAATACTTCACCTGATATGCCTTTAAAATGCATCACTTGTCCAATGGTGGTTGACTGGATCTGTGTGTAACTGTCTAGACTTCAATTGCTTGAATTCTTCCCCCTCTCCTTACAGAGCTGAGAAATGTCGTTTGGTTCGCTCCACTGGCTCAGGGGGCTCTCTGCAGGTTCAGAACAGCGCCACCTGTAGGGAGATAAATGGAACCCTCAAACTCTCTCAAATTAACGTCATTGAATCTCAGAACAACACTGAAGGTAATAATTATGAATAAAGACGCTGCATAATTAATCGCTGCTTGTGTGTATATTAGCGAAATGCATTTGTTTAAAAGCTGTAAGAAATATCAAACGTTGGCTCATATAAACCGTTTCGAAAATAAAAATAATAAAAAAAAATGAATAAAACAATTAGTTTATTGTACGTTAATTGAAATGTTCAAATTATTTTGTGTGTGTGTTTCCCTGTGTTTTTGTATGTGAAAGAGCTTCTGATTCCTGCACTTCCCGAAAAGGCAAATATAGAAAGAGGTTATGTTACCCCACAGCAGGTGTACAACCTCCTGAATGCTGAAGCGGGCCAACCTTCATTGCATGATCCCTATTATATACTGATACTGGACTGCCGCTCTGCTGAGAGGTAACAGTGATACACATAAATATATATAAATATATAGACATGTAATTTTCAGTGAAAGGATCATGAATGGGTCTGGCTTTTAAGTTTAACTGTGTGTGTTTATGTGTGTATACATGTACAGATATAAGCAGAGTCACCTGGTCACAGCCCGTGCCAGTGTGACAGTAATGCATCCGGAACTGGGCTGTTTGATTAGCTGTGTTCAGCTGCAGGAGTTTTCTATAATACTGCTATATGCTGAAGAAGGCCAAAGTCCAGGTATAATATTTTTATAAATAAATGTTTATAAATAAATAAAAATCTAATCAAACTCATTAAAATATTATAAATTTAGAATTTTGTGCTGACATTACATTGTATAGCCTAAATTATATTATACATTTATAAATGAACATAAATGTACTATTAATTAATATAATTTATGTCAAATATATGCCAATAAGTTTAATAATAATCGAAAAAGATGTTATTATTAGGTTATACATTATTATATATTTATAATAATACCTTAATATTAACTGATATATACTATTATTTTTATTATTATGCTTATTATTTTAAATGTGTTATATAAATTATGTGACATTATACCTTTATAATTGAATATAATTTATAAAGACAGTTAGATTTTGTTGAATAAATGACAAGTTTAATAGGTAACCCTTTGTTTTGATAGATATTTTACTGACTATAAGTAACTGTTAGTAATAACATTTTTAATATTATACATTATATTTATAGATACTACTGTTGTATTAATTGATAAATATATAACAAAACCCTATGATTAAAAAAAAATATATTATTATTATTATGTTAACTGGGCACTTTTATTAGATTTTATTAATAATATTAACAATAACTTTGTGTAAAATAATGAAAATTATATATTAAAATAATGTACTAAAAATACAATAAAGTACAAATATTATGATGCATATATTAAAATAATAATGGATACATTTTAATGTAATGTGGCTTTGCACTCTAGTTGGCAGTCAGGAGGCCCGTGCTGACTCTCCTACTCTCCAGCACTGTTTCTTCCAGCTGAGTGCTTTGGGAATGGACCCTGTAATCCTCCAGGGGGGCTATTCTGCTTTTCACTCTCTCTATCCCTTTCTGTGTACTCCTCGCATGGTACTGCTGGAGACAGAGCGTCGCTCACTCACCATCTATCCCTCTGAAATCCTGGAGGGGGCGCTATACCAGGGCTCTGCCTCGCAGGCACATGACTACCGTATCATCAAAAACCTCCACATCACACATGTGGTCAATGCCACAGCTGAAATCTCAGATGCTTTCCCAAGTGTTTTACGTTATCTTCGGCTACGGCTTAATGATGACGCACAGCAGGATCTTCGGCAGGCCCTTCCAGAAGCTTCTCAGTTCATTGCCGAGGCTTTACGAGGAGCACCTGGAGCACCAGGCGGCCGGGTGTTGGTGCACTGCAGCCTTGGACGGAGTCGTAGCTCGGTGCTGACGTTGGGATTCCTGATGGAGCATCGCCGTTGGTCTTTGCTGCATGCTTTTCGTTGGCTGAAGGAAAGACGAGCTTGCACTGCCCCGAATGCTGGGTTTCTTCGGCAGCTCTCTGACTATGAAGAATTGCTGTTTGGTCAGCGGCTCACCTCATTGGATGATATCCGTCTCTGAGAAATACTGAAGGAAATACAGTGGCATGAAATGAAGGAGACCTCTTCACAGACTTATTGAGTTTATCTTGGTTAAAATAATAAGAATTCAACAGACTGAAGAAAAACTTTGTTTGCCATACGATGGCTTGAACACAATCATCCATTAATCTAGAACAAATGGAAGTCTGTGGATGGCCTTATTTACAAAAAAAGAAGAGTTGAATGTATTATGGAATATTAGTGAATACTTTTAATACATCATAAACCAAAGGAAGACAAATATCATCATTTGTGTGTAGTTTAGGTTTAGTTTGTAATGATGTTACGGTTTTGTTTTTAAGATTCTTGCAATATAGGAAAGAGATTAATTGACCAAAAAAGGCAATAAAGTCAGTAAAATAACAAGTTTGAATCACTGGAGTAAATACAAACAGCACAGAACATACACAGCTGCAGACTGCATGTTTGACCCTTTTCTGCCCTTAATGATTTACTTTGAGGACTGGGATGAAGAAAAGCTTTAGAATCAGTCTTACAGGAATGTGCCAGATTTATTATAGTAGTAAAGTCAGATATTTGGCTAGCATTGCAATGACAGGATTATTATGAGAAATCATTTGCTTTTTTTAATGACTAAAAATCAGACAAAAGGCTAAAGACAAAGTTTTAAGTGATTGTGCTAAAACATGTTATAACATGCTAAAAAATATATTTTTATTTTGTAAATGGTCATTTCAAATAATACTGAATATTTTCTTTAAAATATTTTGAAATGCTCAATATTTTTACTTTAGTTACATATAGTGCAATAAACTTTATAACACAAATGCGTGCCATTGTGTTTCTGTTGTGCTAGTTTCACAAACATTCTTCAGGCTGACAAACGTTTGCCGCTTTTACAGCTCAGTGTTAATTTGTAAAGCAAAGGTTGCATTCAGAATTGAAACCAGCAGAAGAAACAACGATAAATATCAGCTGCCACTTAATTTAAATTGAATATAAATCAAAATTAGAGGAAGCAACGTTGAATGTAGATTGTTATAGTGCTGAGTGTTAGAGAAAGTTCCACTTCTTTTTTTGCACAAAAAGAAAAAAACACAGACTTCCCTTTTTAGTGAATATTCATTATCCAGCAGCTGAAACACACAAGGAGATAACATGAGTTCTTTTTAGCCTTGACTGACACATAATGGCATGCTTTTAAGGAATAGTTTACCCAAAAATAAAGAGGTTCTGAAAATTACTCTTAGGTCATCCAAATATGTAAATAAGTTTATGTCTTTATCGAAAGAGATTTGGAGAAAGTATTACCTGATACTCTGAGAGCTAAAAACACAATAATTCACAAGTTAATGCGAGTAATCCAAAAGCTGAGTTCTCTATCCATATTATTGATTTGGGGTGAACTTTTTCTTTAATTAAGGATATAATGGATTATACAAAAATAACTATATTGGATGTTTTTATTGGAACATTGTGAGTATAAACGTATGCATACTTAAAATATGTATGCAAACTATGTAGAACAATTTCACACCCACAGCTGTATCAAGTACCACATCATAAGGATGAGCCCAATGGAATGCGATGTAGGCGCTGTACTATGCGCATGCGCAGTATCTAAAATTCCACCTGGTTCCATGAGTTTGGGAGAGTGTGTGAGACTCTGCACGTAGCGCAGCGGAGTCCCCGTCGCCAGATGGCGAGGAGAAGAGCGGTGCGGCCTCTCAGATAAAGCCCGGCTGCTCACAAGCAGCATCGTAAACACACAGAAGAGTTCTCCATCCACGCTGAGCTCCTCATCAGCAGCATCACTAGTGCAACATTGGGATCGGTTTACTGTTTGTCTGCGCGGTGACGGTCTAAAAGGTACGAGGATATTTTACTTTCTAACCTCTTTGAGGAAATTTGTTTCATTTTGGTGTATCGTTAGAATATTTATTATTACAACGACTTTTTATATCGGTAGTGAATTTGTAATGCAAAACGTCATAACAACAGTACAAAGATAGCTACTTCACTGGATATCTAAAAAGTGTTGAAAAACTATTTTGGTTGAGAAAATGTGGTGCACGTGCACGAGTTTATCTTGCACCCATTAGTCACTGCACGCAATAATATAGCCACAGTGATACATCGAAGCGTTCAATGAATCAGTCTTTAGCAAAAAAGAAGTTTCAAGCTCATTAAGCGAGATGTCAAACGTAGGATCTAATTTTTCATATAGCCTAGCTTATGGTAAACTTTACAAGTCTTATTTTTGTTGTTATGAAGAATAGGCTATATATGTGGTCTAAAGTGAATTTGGAGAAGGCATACGAACTTAACATTATTTGCAGCATTATATTATGAGAAATACCCTAATGTTGCAAACATTTTACTACACTGCTTCTTTGCGTCGAGCACGCGGAACTCGTGTTTCATTGACTGACACACTTGCAGTGAGTAGAGTAATCCGTGTTTAATGAAAACGATAGTCTCATCTGTCCTTCTGCACAGATTTTCTTATGAGATTTTCCTTTGGCGTCTGTTATCTGGGAGGGAACGTCTAGAAAAGTTTGCAGTTCGCTGATGTCATCTTGAGTTTTCTAGGGGGGCGGTGCGAGAAGACGTGGCAGTTCCGTAGCTCTATACCCAATGAACTGCGGTCGGCTTCCATGCTGGACCCTCACGAGCTCACGCACTCCACAAGGGTCTTTCCTGTAATTATGCGGCAGGCTACTTTTTGAACTGCTGTATCTAATTTTTAAGAAATTAATATATCACTGATGTAACCTAAGATGGGAATTCAAAAGTTAGCCACTGCTTGAGGACTGGCAGTGTCAACTCGGATGTATATGATATTATGACAATTCATCAAACACGCTGCTAATACTTAGTGACGTTTGTGGTGTGGTTTCAACCTTAGTTAAAATTATATTACAGATTAACTGGCATAGAAAGTGATATTAGTGGAAATAATGGAAAAAATAATTATCAGCAATAATCTAAAAAAAAATCAATTAAAGTTTGTCTAGTTTAAATAAAAAAAAAAAAAACAGTTGCACTTTCATATTGAAAATCAAGAATTTTCTTTAGAATAGGCCTCTTTTTTTAGATTTAAGAGATTTTTGTCGGAATACGTTTTGAGAAGTTCTGTGAAAAGTAAATAAAGTAGAAAATGATCTAATGCTAGATGTTAACTTTAAAATTATTTGATTAACAATTTCAGTTTATATTTAGTTCTTTATAATGAAGCCAGTTCTCTACATTAAGGCATGCGAGTTCATACAAGATGCCTGCTTGTTCAGACAGGTACCTCCTGCAGAGCACATGAGCAAGCACAGCAAAGCAGGTCCTATGAGTTGATTTTTGGCCCTTTAGGGCATTACTTTGGCGTATCTCATATGTCAGAAGTTTTTTGCATACCATTACATATCTGCAAGATATTAATCTCAGATATGCATTTAAGATGCAACAGTTGTACCCAAATAATACAAGTAATAATGATTGTGATCTCTTAATGTGTCTCAGGATATTTGTCTAATGAGGCTTTCTCTTTGACCAGAGGCTTGCCGTAGTTGATGTTTATACATGGTGATACTAGCACACAAAAGGGATCTTCCCACAGGCCTGGTGTAATGCTCTTTGTTTGCCCTCTGGATTCCACCTTTGTGCCAAAATTGTGATCCAGCATCTGTATTTAAATGGGTGTGCACTGGGGGGTTTGGCAAACAGATCACGTTTTCAGTGTATTTTACATGTGTTATTTGGTTCAGTAGTGCATTTTCCTTACTCTGAGAGCCGGCTGAGGTATCTGATTGTATTAACACCTCAATAGGCAGAAAAAATAAATTATGACATCATCAGGAGGATGTTGCATTGTATTGTTTAACATGCATGACCAATGACACTCGCTTTTTCTCTTAGGATGGCTTTGTGTTGGTTCCTGTTGAGTTTCCTCTTTCATTCTCTGTACGCCCACAATGACTTCTTCACTTCTATAGGTGAGCGGATCTTCCATTGTATTGTCTTGTAATGTATACAAATCCATTCCTTATTAAGCTATACATCCTGCCAAAATATGAAACTTCCAGGAAGTGATTTTTTTTATTATTATTTTTTGCAAGATATATATATATTTTTTGCTATATATATATATATATGTGTATATACATACATACATACACACAATTGGATCTTTGTATGATATTTAGTCTTCTGTCAAACTTTGTTTCATAGATGAAAGAAAGTCTGCTGTGTTTTCAGATTTCATGTTTGACTTTTTGACTTATAGGTCAGATGACAGACTTACTGTACACAGAGAAGGACCTGGTGACATCGCTGAAAGAATACATCAGACAGGAGGAGAACAGACTAGAGCAGGTCAAAGAGTAAGTTAACACACGTTTACTATATCTGCCTGCTTGTGGAGTCAAGATTGTCCTTTGCTTCACAAATAATGAATCAGCTGTTTAATACTTGTTTTTTTTCTGCATCAGATGGGCAGACAAACTGGACTCTCTGACAAACACAGCCACTCAGGACCCTGAGGGATTCCTGGGGCACCCGGTCAATGCCTTCAAGCTGATGAAAAGACTCAACAGTGAGTGGGGTGATCTGGAGAGCCTGGTGCTGAAAGACACCACCAACGGTTAGTGGCATTTAAAGTCTGACTTAGTAATTAGTGATGAACAGAGTGACAATATACGTCTCTTCATAAAGATATATATCAGATATACAGTACAGGCCAAGTGTTTGGACACACCTTCTCATTCAATGTGTTTCCTTAATTTTCATGATCATTTACATTGGTAGATTCTCACTGAAATCATCGAAACTATGAATGAACACATGTGGAGTTATGTACTTAACAAAAAAAGGTGAAATTACTCAAAACATCTTTTATATTCTAGTTTCTTCAAAATAGCCACCCTTTGCTCTTATTAATGCTTTCCACACTCTTGGCATTCTCTCGATGAGCTTCAAGAGGTAGTCACCTGAGATGGTTTTCCAACAGTCTTGAAGGAGTTCCCAGAGGTGTTTAGCACTTGTTGGCCCCTTTGCCTTCACTCTGTGGTCCAGCTCACCCCAAACCATCTCGATT
>JAUCNO010000279.1:6213418-6255316 GCA_032353835.1 Enteromius viviparus | reverse complement strand
GGTGAGGATATCTCATTTCGTTCACGAGTTATACCCATTTGTAGTAACATAGGTGCTCGACTTTCGTTTGATTTTGGGCCCCATTGCGAATGTGAGTGGAAATTTCAACTTTTTTTTGATAATTATTAATATTCCCTGTCCACAGATTTTTTCTGCACTGGTTTGGTTGCGATCGGGAGAAAAACCTAGGACTAGTTCGCAAGAGTAGGTTTCGGATATATGTCGAATTTGCGAAAAAACGGTGCACCGTAGACCCATTATCATTAAATCCGTCTTTGATTTGCACGGACCCAAGGATTACAACGATGTAAAATTTTTGAGTCTACGACATCCGGTTTAGGAGTTATTCGCACTAACGCGTTTTTGGTCGCTGTAGCGCCACCTATGGTCCAATTGGGCTGGTTTTCTGCGCCTGAGTAGCGAGGAGGACTACTACCATCTGACAAAGTTTCAGCTCTCTAGGCCTTACGGTTTGGGCTGCACAATCAGTTTTAGGGAAGAATAATAATAATAAAAATCCTAACAATTACAATAGGGTTTCTGCACTACGTGCACGAACCCCTAATTACAGCATATCTTTTACTCGGACACTCTGAACAATGAAACATGTGGATACATTGATTGTCATGGATAAACAGTTTTCAGAACAAATTTAGTACGTTTTTAGGGTATTTGACCTGTCATTTCTTTTGACATTCCCAACATGATTGGTGATTACACTTACATACCAGAACACTTAGAGCAAATTTTAATTTAGCAAAACCATAACACAACCTTAGCGATCTTTTTTCTTCTCTACATTATTCACTCAAATGCAGACCCATTTAGTAAGCAAATAAAGTTATAGAAGGAAGTTAGTCTCCACCTGTGGTCTGCATATAGATCCTCTGTTTAATCTGTTTGGCTAAATACAACATGATTGCTTGTCCTAGTTGAGTGATAATAAATAGAACTAATTTAGGCCTTAAACTGAACCTCACTGACTATATTTATACTTAGCAGAGATCAATAGCTATGGCTTGTTAGACACCGACTTATTTTGCTAGTGATGTAAGGGTCTGATCACTCTTTTATTAATTCTTCCATTCAGAGACCATCGCCCCACACAGGAATGTTACTGCAGACACACCCTAAAATTTTACAGAATGAATAAAATTCTTTCCTGTCCGATTAGACAACAGCAGTGCGATACACACGTTGTATTCATTGCATTCTCACTCATATCTCTCTCCTCAGTGTGAGCCTACTTCATCAGAGGTCTCTTATCAGAAACAGACTTTGCAGAGAGAGCTAAATTTACACTCTTACCTCGCCGGAATGCTCGCTAGAGTCCACTGTAAAGCTATCATCTGCCCAGCAATGACTGAACCTGTTTTGAGGGATTAAAAAGACGCTCCATTAAGTCTAGAAAATGGTCAATGGATAGCGGTGGATTTGAGAGTGCAACCTAATACAGATGTGGGCAGCAGTACAGCCGTGTTTTGTTCTATGTAATGATACCCAGCATTCCTGGGCCACAACGTTTCCTTTAACGTTTGTGCTTTACATTAGATTTGCTTGTAATTCCCAACCCAAATGCGAAAATCTTTGTGTGTGTATATACCTTATATCCCTGTGACAGTGGAATTATATACAGTAGCAGCACAGGTCACTCTGTAACTTGAGAGATTAACTAGTAGCCATCTCTTTGTAAAAATGCACCTGTCACAAATAGGTGAAATATTGTTATTTTATTTTATTTGACCAATGTTTACTCTTATTTGAGGCCTAATGAATTTACAGTTTTGGAGTCCTGGAAGCAAAGGGTCCAGTATAGACTTTAACTGCGTCTTTAACTGTGGCTCTAAACAAGTAATAAGGTCCTTGTAATGTAACACTTTTGTGATCAACAATAAATTATGCTTATTACTTATTAATCTAATAGCATTAACCTTAGTGGACAAAAATGGTATTCATTCTGTAATTTAGATACTGATGTATGGTAAGATGTTCCTGAATTTTTAAGCGTCCTTATCCTTTAAAAGCGGTTCTGGAGAGCAATCATAGGATGATGCAGAGCATGATGTACAGCAGCTTGGAGTTTCCAGCTTTGTAGCGTCTTGTACACGTAGTTACAAGTGCTGGTTATTTTTGGAGGATGAACTCAGTCTTCAACTCAAGTGTAGTTGCTCATGTGTTCAGCGCAAGTGTTCGTTTTTTTTGTTTTTTTTACTGTGCCATTGCCATTCTATTGTCCTGTTGACTAATCGGATTACACTTCCTGTTCATAGTTACAATGTCTTTCAAAGTTCGTTGATTACATAAAGTGCAGGTTTGGGATAATTACAGAGTTTCTGATATATACGGTCATGTCTATTTTATACTGTGTTTGAGAACTAGTTGAAGAACTACCAACTACTTCCTCTCTTGGTGTAGGCACAAGATAATATTGACTTTTTTGACGTTGTCTTCTGCAGTTACCCATGCATTGAGGTTTTGACCTGAAAGTGGTGTCAAAGGCTTTCTTTGTGTAACAAGAAACCTGTTAAGATTTAAATCTGACTACTCCCCCACACGTTTGGCTTTGTAACTACGTTTTGTGCAAGGAATGTTTGGTGTACGATACAAATGCTTTGCCAATTATTGTAGGACTGTATGAGAGGATTTGCATGTTAGTGTGCATGACAGGTAAGACATAGCCACAGAGTGTCTATGTGAGGTTGGAGAACTGTATGTTGATGTTTATTGTACTTGTTTCCCAGACGTTCACCGCCTGGTGTAACTCTCACCTGAGGAAAGCTGGGACACAGATTGAGAACATAGAAGAAGACTTCCGGAATGGCCTCAAACTGATGCTGCTGCTTGAAGTCATCTCAGGTAAAATCATTTTAAGTTCATTTGTGTACTGCTTTTCACAATGCATGTTTCATAGAAGTCTTGTGTGCTTTTATAAATACTGCAATGAAAAAGCATTCTGTTATCAGTCAGAGACAAGTGTGTCAAAGTGATGCAGTTCAGCAAACACAAGTGAACATGGCAGTAATTACAGCTTGTGTTCCTAATGTTTAGGATTAATGATCCTTGTCTTGTATGTTCAAAGTAAGAATGCTTAACTTTTCTTAGCAATTTGTAATATCAACTATATGCCAATAAAAATGTTCATGACACGTTGTATTTTGGCAGGTGAGAGGTTACCAAAGCCTGACAGAGGAAAGATGCGTTTTCACAAGATAGCCAATGTCAACAAAGCCCTTGATTTCATCACCAGTAAAGGAGTGAAACTGGTCTCCATTGGAGCTGAAGGTATGCTTTATTGCACGACTGCAGTGTTACCTGGATTTCTAATATTTTACAAATAAATAAGCTGAATAAAGAAAGAAATTAGGGGATCCAAGGTTAATCATTTTTGCTGGTCAAACAGCATATTTTAACATTTTATCTATTCTTTATATTTATTATACAAAATAATGTCATTGTGAAGTCTTTATTTAACAGAGCAATGATTTTTTCTGCAATATTTTTGCAGAAATTGTGGATGGAAATGTCAAAATGACTCTTGGAATGATCTGGACCATCATTCTTCGCTTTGCCATTCAGGATATCTCCGTTGAAGGTAAAGAAAACATGTCCTAAAAATAAAAGGCTACATGTCAGCACAAAAAAGCTAATTATTATTATTAATAGCACATTTCACAACCCTTAGTAATGTGTAAATCATTTAATAGCAAATATCAGCAGTTAGGATCAGTCATGGGTAAATTCTATAATATTTTTTTTAGAAACTTCGGCTAAAGAAGGGCTTTTGCTGTGGTGTCAGAGGAAGACTGCCCCTTACAGGAATGTCAATGTTCAAAACTTTCATGTCAGGTGAGGCTCATTATTGGGTGCAAAAAAAAGAAGAAAAAAAGGATCAATGTTTTTTTATTAATATGATTAAAAAAACAAAAAACACATGTATTATATAATTATTTAATAATACATATAATAATAATTAACATGGGACTGATTCTTTCTCTCTCTGATGAAGCTGGAAGGATGGCTTGGCGCTGTGCGCACTCATCCACAGGCATAGGCCTGACCTCATTGACTACGCCAAACTCAACAAGGTCTCAAGTGTGACCCCAGATTAACCTTTGATCCTTTCAGACATTTGATCTAACAGTCCTAAAATAACATGTCTGCCACAACATCCTGATGTTTCCTTTTTCATTGATATCACTGCACAGATGGTTTGTGTTTACAGTATGTGTGTTTAACTTCATCACACTCCCACCCTCAGGAATCTAAGGACCTTCTCTAAAATCTAAAAGCTTGACTTTATCTGTAGTAGATCCAAATCTTATATATTGCATGTACAGTCAGAAATGGTACACTTTCTTTTCTTTTTATTTCATGGCTTCAACAGCTGGAAGGACGGATTGACCTTCTGTGTGCTTGAACTGACAGATTTTTAGAATCTGGAAGTAGCACAAGTGTTTATGCTATTGGATGCATAGTTTTCCATAATAACATGAATTTAATAGATTAGAGGTCCTGCTGGACATCTACCTTCTTGCAGAGTTTAGATTCTGTACTTGGAGAAAACTATCTATCAGCATTGGCAATATTCTCATAGGTAGACTGCATTCAGAACAGCACTCCGGGAAATTGAAATTATGATTATAAAACATTTACAAAAGATACTTTGCCTGTGTTTATAATTCAGCCTAGTTTCTCGATTGCCTATTTGTGTGTGCTATTTTGTGCTTGTTACAGTAATTTTTTTATTGAGATTCTCTGTGGAACTTGGAGATGTATTGTTGATGGCAAATTTGCATAGTTAGCAGACATAAGCATTACTCCAGCCTTTAGTGTCACAGGATGCTTGAGGAATCCTTTTATTATGCTGCTTTGGTGCTTTTTTACCTTGCTGACCCTTAATCTTCTGAACAGTAGTGTGTAGTAGTAGTTACAGTAGTAACTCTAGTTGTTATGGCAGTCAAGAGACAATCAAAGAATGCTTGTCCATAAAATGTTTTCTCAGAAGATAATTTGAGTTTACAAAAATCCTGACTTGGAATAGAACTGGGAAAAGTGATCCACATACCTGAAGCACCAGAACTGTTTTTAAACATTGCTTTCTAAGAATCCATGATAGAACTTATTGTGTTTAACTACCCTTTAAAGTGGAATTTTAGCAGTTCTAGAAACAAGTTACTTGTGTAAGTGATATTTTAGATTATATTACTTTGCTCACAGTTTAGGGAATAATAAATTCATGAGCAGAATGAGACATTGTTTCCAGTCATGTTCAAAGTCAATGTGAATGAGCGTATGCGTACTATGATTTTAATTAGTTGGTTGGATCAGACCGCTGAAGATTAAGGATTTATTTAGCTTGTCAGGGTCAGTCAGTTCAACGGTGAGTGACTAAAAGACCCTGCACACAGACATTCCTATCCCTTTCAGCTGTCACTGATGGCTCCAGGTGAGCTTGAATGGGGTAATCCGGCGTTTAGCATGGACCCTAGTGGTCCCAGTTTGGACATGAGGATCAGGAGGGTCCGGGACCCTCTGGATCCCCTGCAGCTGCTGATGTCCTGCAATATGGCTTTTTATTGACACAGAGAACAAAAGCTTGATCCCCAGACTCTGTTTACATACGCATCCACAAATAAAAGCACTTATATTTACCATAAACATGCATATTTAAGATGCAGAATGGAAAAACTCATTAGTATTTTTGCTTAATGTTTTTGAAGACGTGCTCACCAAGGCTGCATTTTTTAAAAACAAACACACATACAAACAGTAATATTGTGAATATTGGAACAGTTTTAAATTGGACTGTTTTCTATTTTAATATTCTTTAAAATGTAATTTATTGCTGTAATAGCAAAGCTGAATTTTAAGAAGCCATTGCTCCAGTCTTCTAATCCTACAGAAGTAATTCTAATATGCTGATTTGGTTTCTCAAGAAACCAAAGTTTTATTGGCAATGTTGAAAACCATTAATATTTTTGTGGAAACCTTAATAAATGTTTCTGGATTCTTTGATTTAAAACTTTTTCAAATAGTGCTGTGTTTCATGAATATTTTTTCTGTTACTTTTGATCAACACAATGCTTGCTTACTAACTAAACAGTAACATATTTCTTTATTATTTATTTGTAATTTTTTAGGCCAACAAGTCTTTCCGTTTTGTCAGTGCTTCCTTTTCAGATTAAATTGATCTACTTTATTTTTTATTTATTAAGAATTTCAGAGCTACACTTTTTCTCTCTCCTCTAGTGGCACTGAATACTGACACTCACTTTTGCATGGATTTATATTGATTTAGTTCTTTGTTGATATGTATTATTTCACATGCTTTATTGATTGGTGAACAGTATGCCTTTTCTCTCCTTTTGTTTTTATGAAGGATGATCCACTGGGCAATCTGAATTTGGCCTTCGACATTGCTGAAAAACATCTTGACATCCCCAAAATGCTGGATGCAGAGGGTAAATGACAAGAATAGAAAATTCTGCAAATTCCACCAGAATATTGTATAACCAGTGTCATAGTTGAATGTGGAAAATAAAAACTAAAAACTTTTAGCTTTACAATATGTAAAGTGTTATTATAACACTTTTACAGAGGCTCAGAAGGTACATCTGATCCCTGAGCTAATTCTAAAAGTGTTAGAAATATAGCTGTGTTTGAGTGTACAGACCCTTATTTCCACCTAAACTTTATGTAGTTGTCTTTTTGCTCGTCTCCTCTCCCTGCAGACATTCTCAGCACCCCTAAGCCTGATGAGAGAGCTATTATGACCTATGTGTCCTGCTTCTACCATGCCTTTGCTGGAGCTGAACAGGTATTGAGTTTTGCATGTGCTAGATTAAGTACATCAGCTATCCTTTTATCCATCTCTACCTTTGTTTTTACTGTGTTTCTCTACTTCAGGCTGAAACTGCCGCTAACAGGATCTGCAAAGTGCTGGGAGTCAATCAGGAAAATGAGAAGTTGATGGAAGATTATGAAAGACTGGCTAGTGAGGTCAGGAGATATAAACATGTGTCAGATACACTCCACACACTGCACACAGACACATATTACACAGAAATATTCCATCTACTCTCTAGCTGTTGGAGTGGATCAGACGTACCATTCCCTGGCTGGAGAATCGTGTGCCGGAGAAGACCATGTCAGAGATGCAGCGGAAGCTGGAGGATTTCCGAGATTACCGCAGGATGCACAAACCTCTCAAAGTGCAGGAGAAGTGTCAGCTAGAGATCAGTTTCAACACCCTGCAGACTAAACTCCGCATCAGCAACAGGCCTGCGTTTATGCCCTTTGAGGGAAAGATGGTTTCGGTGAGAATTAGACTCACATATATGCACACATGACAAACCTTTACTCAGATGTCTAATTAGATGCAACCTCTTTGCTTATTTTTATTGATTCATTAATTTTGAAATTTATTTAATAATTTTTTATTTTAATATTTATTTTTTTATTTATTGATTTAATGAACATTTGTTCTGTTGAACATTTTTATTTGAATATATAATATTATTTGTTTTATTTGAATAGTTTTTATTTGAAGATTCTTTGTGTTTTTCATTGTTATTTGTATGTTTATATTTATTGTATTTTTTTTTATTATAATAGTGATTTTATTTGTCTAACTATCTATATTTGGGGGCATTTTTCAGCAAATTATTTCCCAAAAGATATAGAAAGATATAATGTGTTTGTCTGTGTAGGACATAGCAAGTGCGTGGCAGGGGCTGGAACAAGCAGAGAAGGGCTATGAGGAATGGCTGCTGACGGAGATCCGGAGACTGGAAAGATTGGACCATCTTGCAGAGAAATTCAGACAGAAAGCTACCAACCATGAGACCTGGGCAACAGGTGAGTGTTGAGTATAAAGTGATCAATAAAATATCATTCTGCACTTGCATGCAAATGAAAAGTCACTTTGGATAAGAAAGTCCACTAAATGATGTTTTTTTTCCCTAGGTAAAGAGGAGATGCTGACCCAGAAGGACTACGAGTCAGCATCTTTAATGGAAATCCGAGCTTTGCTGAGGAAACACGAGGCATTTGAGAGTGACCTTTCGGCCCACCAGGACAGAGTCGAGCAGATCGCTGCTATTGCTCAGGAGCTCAAGTATGACATTTTCAAAAATACTTTCACCTTTTTGCTGTTCTTTATTTCATTTAGCTGTTGAAAGGTAAACTTTGGTAGGTGCATTACCGTTCAAAAGCTTAGGGTCAGTGATACAATCAAGACACTTATTCAGCAAGGGTGTATTAAATTGGTCAAAAGTGACTGTGTTTAAGATTATTGCCAAACCTATTTAAATAAATGTTCATTAAAGATTCAGAAAAATAGCATCACAGTTTCCACAAAATATTACGCAGCTTTGAACATTGACAATAATAATAATATTAAAATGATTTCTAAAACATCATGTGAGATTGGACTGGAGTAATAGCTGCTAGAATATATTACATTTGAAAATATATTATAATGAAAACAGGTTTTTCATATTAATAATATTTCACAATATTTCTGTTTTTAATTGTATTTTGATCAAATAAATGCAGCCTTGGTGAGCGTAAGGGATATTTGAAATAATCTTAACAACATCAAAAATGTTGTCCTTGTAACTAACTTGCCACTGTTAATGTCTCATCACCTTACAGGGTCTTGATAGCTGCTTATCTATCATGCTGCTTATCCATATACACACACCATGCTTACAGCATACTTTAATGCTTGAATCGCTGACATACTATTTTTACATTCATTATCTCCCTGCAGGCTTGGTTAGTGTGTGTGTGCATGTATTTAGTAAGTGACTGACAGCTTCTGACCTTTCTGTTGGCTCAGTAAGTACAATGAGATATTACTGATAATCTATGGAGCATACTTATGATAATTAGCATACAAATTTTAATTTAAACACAAAAAGCAAAGAAAAGAAACGTAGATATCCAATCATAACAGCAGTCTTAGAGGTACAGAATCAAAAACATAAAAAAGAATGGTGTACATAAAAACAGTATGATACATGACAATCTTTTGTCTTCTGTTTTATCTTTCTAAAGTGAGCTGGACTATCATGATGTTGCATCAGTGAATCAAAGATGTCAAAATATTTGTGACCTCTGGGACCAACTGGGTACACTGACTCAGAAACGCAGAGAGGCTTTGGAGGTATTTGAAGGTTTTGTCTAGAATATTTTTGTTAAATCACTGTATTAAAAGGGTTGACTTTGAAGAATTTAAATTCTCCAGAGGACAGAGAAACTTTTGGAGACGGTGGAACAGTTGTTTCTGGAATATACAAAGAGATCTGCTCCCTTTAATAACTGGATGGAGGGAGCCATGGAAGATTTACAAGATATGTTCATTGTGCACACCATTGAAGAGGTTCAGGTACACATGACTTAAATGCTTATATTGTTAAACAGACTTGTATTTACACAGCTCCCAAATATGTATTCTGACTTTTTCTTTATGTTTGTCCTTAATGCTGGATGCATTTATTTAAAAAAAAAAATTCAGCACAAATAGTATTATTGTAAAATATTATTATGATTAAATAACAATTAAATCAAGTTTAATATACTTTAAAATGAATTTTATTCCTGCGATGCAAAGCTAAATTTAAGGAGCCATTGCTAGAGTCTTTAGTGTCACGTGATCCTTCAGAATAATTCTAATAAACTGATTTGGTGCTCAAAAAATGTCTTATTGTCAATAAAGAAAAAAATACTGCTTTGTGGAAAGCACAAAGTTTGCATGCATTTATTTGAAATAGAAATATTTTGATACAATGTAAAAATCTTTACTGCCATTTTGGTTAGTGTAATGCATCCTAGCTGAATAAAAGTATTAATTTCTTCAAAAAACTCTTACTGACCTCAAACTTTGAATGACAGTGTATATATAAAAAACAAGTTATTTATTGTGTGTAGACTCTGATAGCTGCTCACGAGCAGTTTAAGTCCACACTTCCTGAGGCGGATGCAGAAAGGCTGGCGATCCTTGGCATTCAGCAGGAAGTCCTGAAGATCTTCCAGAGTTACGGCATTCGTGGAGACCTCACTAACCCCTACAGCACCATAACTCCTGAAGAGATTGCCATCAAGTGGGACAAGGTCAAACACACACCCCTCAGACCTTGGCTCTGTTCCATCCCTGCACAAAAAGTGTTATTTAGTTATAACTCAAAGTTTTTAATATCTATTTCTAAGCAATTCCTGTGATCTTGAATACAAGATCATGATGGTAATGTTGTGTTTTTGTTTATGTTTTTTAGGTGAAGAAGCTGGTTCCCCAGCGTGACAGTGCATTACAGGAGGAGTTAGCACGACAGCATGCTAACGAAAGGCTCAGACGCCAATTTGCTGCCCAAGCCAACCTCATCGGACCCTGGATACAGTCCAGGATGGAGGCGAGTGGCTTCAGCCATACCTGTGCCAATGTGATAGACCTACACAAGACATTATTTTATCTTTAATCTGTCCATCCATCCATCCATCTGTTTATCAGGAAATTGGTCGTTGTTCTATGGCTATGGGTGGGACTCTTGAAGATCAGATGACGCAGCTGAAGCAGTATGAGCATGTGATCGTCAGCTATAAACCCAACATAGACAGACTGGAGGGAGATCACCAACTCATCCAAGAGTCACTTATCTTTGACAACAAACACACTAACTACACTATGGAGGTACACACACACACATACAGATATTTTTCAGTAAGGATGCATTAAATTGAGTGACACATTTAATGTTACAGAAAATGCTGTTCCTTTGAATAAGTAATGTTTCTTTAGTACCAAATCAGCATATTAGAGGTATTTCTAATGAACAGTATTTCTCTTTCCTCTTCAGCATATTCGTGTTGGCTGGGAGCTCCTTTTGACTACGATTGCTCGCACTATTAACGAAATTGAGACTCAAATTCTGACACGTGATGCAAAGGGCATCAGCCAGGAGCAGATGAAGGAATTCCGATCCTCTTTCAACCATTTTGATCGGGTGCTGTACTCAGCCTACGTGTATTTTAACTGCTCACCTGTTTCCTTGTAGAATTGATGCTATACTAATCATCACCAAACCATAATAACTAAATTAATCCTCACATTCACCTTTATTTCATATTTGCCATTATGCTGTTATGTCTTCCCTTCACTTCCTTAGAGACATCGCAGTGCAGGAGTGGCAGTTATCTTTCCATTCATTTAGTGGAACAAATTTATTTTGACATTAGATATAATTTGAGGTATTTAGTGTGTCTAAAATCAGATCTGAAACTGATGCAATTTGTGCTAAAAATTAAACACAGTTAAATGACTGCTTAGTTACTTTTTAATAAAATGTTGAATAAAACACTTACTCTCAGGAGTAGAGAGGTAAACCTAGGACTGATGAGTTTAAAGCATACTGATCAGTTTTGGGCATTTAAAAAGTGACAGACAGGTACTAACCAACATGACTTTTAACCTTTGACCCTAATGTGTACATGAATACATATGCATTCCCTGGGCTGCAGTATGTAGTTCTAATGTACCTCTCCTGTGTTATTTTCTGTTTGTTTGTTCTGTCTCTTTGTGTGTGTTTCTGTGTCAGGTGTTTTCTCTTTCCTTACTCCACATTGCTTTATTATTCCAACCATGCCACTGTGTGACCCACACACTCTCAACCTTTGCCATTTTCCCATGCAGAAGAAGAATGGGGCGATGGACTCTGATGACTTTAGGGCCTGTCTGATCTCGATGGGTTATGATCTGGTAGGGTCTTAAATAGAGTTCACTGATTACCAATAAAAAAAAAACAATTATTTTGTCTTGTTTTTTATATAAAATATTTAGGCAAAATACATATTTTTGTATTTGTGTTATCATTGTTATTTTGCTCAGTTAATTTTTATTTTATTTTATACAATCCAATACAATTTTGCATTTACAATTAAGTTAATTCTCAAAACATTTACATTATATTTAAAATCTACAATTATATAATTAAATATTTTATTTATATATTTAATCATTATTTTAGTTTTTCAGATATATTTATTTATTATTATTTTGCTATTATTTTATTTTATTTCATGATTATTATTTTATGTGAGTGGCCTTTGTAAAAATGAATTCTAATAACATTTTGTGAAGTTTATGCTTAATACAAAAAAAGTATTATTTTACCAATGGTGTTAAATTATATAATATTTTGTATAATATATAACATTTTATCATATGAAATATTATGTTAAGTACAGTGGATATATTTTCTTAAAAATGTCTCATTGTATGCAGTTTTGATTGGCAAATACATTTGGTTTTATAGATTTTTGTCCCAGAGAAAATATATATTATATATCTAATGCATAAATATCATATATATATATTATATAGCTGATGCATAAATATCATTATATATATATATATAAATGTGTCAGTTTGTGTGTGTGTGAATATATATATATATATTATATAATTTCAATGCTATAATTGTATGTGTGTGTTTTTTCAGGCTGAGGTGGAGTTTGCTCGTATCATGATGCTGGTTGATTCAAACGCTTCAGGCGTTGTGTCATTCCAGTCTTTTATTGACTTCATGACAAGAGAGACAGCAGACACAGACACAGCTGAGCAGGTCATTGCTTCCTTCAGGATCCTCGCTGCAGACAAGGTGTGTGTGTGTGTGTGTGTGTGTGTGCGTTTTCTTCAGAAAAGTAATTTATACCTGAAAAATTCTTTCCAAACTCCTTATCTGTTGTTCATTGTGTCTTGTGCAGCCATATATTTTGGCAGATGAGTTGAGGCGAGAGCTTCCTCCAGACCAGGCAGAGTACTGCATCAGCAGGATGCCCCCATTCGCCGGCCCCGGGGCACTGCCTGGGGCTCTGGACTACACTGCCTTCTCCACTGCCCTCTACGGAGAGAGTGACCTTTAACTCGCTCTACAACTCTGACCTTTTACAAACCCATCTCAGATCAGCAGCCTCAAGCAATGAAAACATGGCAAATAAACACAATGAGCACAATTTCAGTTCTGTATGTTGTTAGAAGATTGATACGATATGTTATGAAAAGTTAACAGACATGGAAATCATTCTGCAAATAAAAAGAATTCACTTAAGAAGATAAAAAACATTCATCTGTACCAGCCCCAAAAAGTTGTGAAATTTATTTTTCACTTTCTTATAAATTGTGGAAACTATTTTACTATGGGGAACTATTTTAATGTCTTTCATTAGGCTATTATAATAGAGAAAGATTTTGCCACTTGAAATACATTAAAATCCGTAATTACACTAAATTCAGAATTAAATACTATTAAGTACATTATAGTTTTTTTAGTTTTAATCTATTTTGTGCAGTAGTGTTAAACCCACAGTATATACGATTTTGCACATTTGATTTATTCCCAAATGAGATTCACTCAACCACTGTGTTTTTTCCCCCAGATTTTTGCTCTGATACTATGGTGTCCCTAAAACTTCATGAATCGTAGCTCACTTCAGAAATCTAGCAATGCTGCTTCGTATACATTTAAGGTTTATGTAATCTTAATCAGTGAGTCAAATAGATATAAGAGCACCAGCTGTTGATTTGGTTGCATGTGATGTTTTAAATATTGCGAATGCTTGAATGTTTTCTTCAATTTCGTGATAAAGTGTGCATAAAATGTCAATCTATATACTACTACATTTACAGTTATGGGTAAAAGAATGTGAACTCTTTGGAATGACAGGCAAACACAGCCAGCTTAACACACAAGCAATTGTTTTCTTGTCTGTATTAAACAGCATGCAAGCTATTCACAGTAAAATATGTGGATCCCAAACTTTCATGAATAGAGCAAAGTTCTATAACACAGTGACTGCCTTTTTTTGATTTTTGGTCAATTTGTTAAGGTATCAAATCAGTTTTAGTGTGAAAGAAGTGATTTGTGAATGTCTGCTGTTGAATATATGAGCAAGAAAGCCAAACCTGTGTTTTACAGTGACATAAATGAAATAAACATTACTTATGAAAAGGCAAAGTCTTTGTTTTTTTATTGAATGTTTTGAATAAACTATAATTAACACACTAGGCCTGCATACACTGTATGTACTTATGTATGCGTTATAGAGTATTTTGTAGAATATAGCATGCATTACTTGTTTTTACCTGTCTAAAATACAAGTTTACTTGTATAAAATAGTGACCTAAATTCATTATTAATTAGTTGACCGTTCACAATAATTACATGTTTTTTTTTATTTGATTCTCTTGTTTTTTTTAGTTCTTTCCTTTTTTCTCCTTGCTTGCTTTCACAACTGTAACTTGCCAAATATGGAAAAGCCCTTTCTTTCCCACTTTACCTTTATCAGATCTCAGCAGCATTATCTCACGATGGGTGGTATGGTGGTCTCTCTGTCCCGGGATGAGTTCAGCACCTGCAGCTGGGTGAGTGGAGTTCTTCAGTCTTCAGTCCTTCAACAGACCAGATCCAAAGCTAAATACTCACTGAACATGGATATAGGAGAAGCGGAAGATGAAATACAGTTTCTGCGAACTGTAAGTAAAATGGACTGCATTAAATGCAAATTTAAATGCAATGAATGAATTATTGACTATTTTTTTTACGCTGAACTGCATTTGCATTTGCATTTTTGGGCTAATTATGAAATTTAACCTTGATTTGTTATTTAACTGATGTAATCGGTCCTTAATGAGATTATTGGATTAAATGCTACCAGATGGGTTACAAAAGAATATACTGTATTTAAAACATTCTTGGCCATGCATATGTATAAACAAGCATGTTTCCAGCAAATGCGAGATTTAGATCTGCACCACAGGCATTAACAGTGTATTTAGTCATATAGCAAACTAACTGCAAGCAATTGCTCATTCTGCAACTGTGTATTTATCATTCATTGTTGGGTTTATGGTTTTATATATGTATTATTTACAGTCTTTGAATACACATTTGAGAGAGTTTGACCAAAATAACCAGTGTCTATTTTTACTTTGTATTATCAGTAACAGAGGAACTGGAGAGTCTGTTGGATGTGTGAGCTATATACTCTCAGCTCCATATCTCTAAAACAGAGATAAATGGGTTGCCGTGCTCTCTCTTTCTCACACACATGCAGTACTGATTCACTCTATGTCATCTTTAATGACTCTAATTCATTAATTGTTTGACGCTTTTTTAAATCTAGGCTTTAAAAGTGACACGAATGGTTGAATACGTGTTGTTGTGTGCGTGAGAGACCCACTGGTCAGTGAAACTCATATGCCAAGGAGGTGCTGGAATTCTCTATTCACTGACTGATAAGTCGGTCCTAAGTATTCAGTCCTTATAAGGCTGCAATGCATTAATGACACACACAGAAACACTGCTGTTGTCCACACTGTAAGAGAAGCAGATACACCTTAGCATATGTGGCTTTTCCAACCACAAATATTGCAGAAAAAAAAAAGATTGCCTTATTTAGTCAATGAATTAATTAATTACATTAAAACAAGGAACTACATTATTGACTGTGATTTTTACCTAATTTTGGTCTTTGTTGATATGTTTGCGTGGTGTATGTCCCAATCTAATTCAATGCCTTGAGAGTAATTTATTGGCTGAATAGAATACATTACATTTAACAAATGAACACCAGCGAAGTAGTGTTATAGTTAATCAACCTCATCGTGTCATATTGCCTTAATTTTTTTTACAATTTGACATTATTTATCCCGGTGTAGATCAGATACTATTTAAAATAAATAAATAATTACAGTTTATTTAAAACATTCGTATAACTTTAATATATTTACCTACATTTTTAGAAAAGTGTCAACTTGTTCGATTTGTCTGTATGTGAATGCATTACAGAGGGATGAGCTGGTTTTGAGGTGTTGCTCATCAGGTCCTCATCAGCAGAAACTGTGTTTAGCTTCAGAAGGTTTCGGGGACCGGCTGTGCTATCTTGAGTCCACCTCCAACTCAAAAGTGAGAAGTGCATTTGCTTACTAAAATGTTTAAGCCAAGTTACTTATCTTTGTGTCAGAACTTCTGAATGACCTTTCCTCTTGCTTACAGAACGTTCCTGCAGACCTTTCTGTGTGTGTGTTTGTTCTTGACCAGTGTCTGTCAGTCCGAGCGCTTCAGGAAATGCTGGCCAATCATGAAGACCAGTATGCAGGGGTGGGTAATGTATTCATGTTGTTAAATGTGTGCCAAACACTGTAAAATATCACAGAATGGTCTTGTTTCAGTCACGTGAGGCAGCTGGGCGGCGCACTCTGCTTTATGGTCAGGCAGTTCTCTTTCGACATGTCTACAGTGAGATGGTAAGACCAGACTTAAATTATTGCCATGCTGGGAGTATGCTGTTTTAACGTTAAATGTCTGCTTTCTTGTTTTAGTATCTTTGCTGTCTTTCCACATCAGGCCTCTCTTCGGACAAACTGGCTTTTGATGTTGGTTTGCAGGAGGACACGAAGGGTAAGTTGCATTAAACGTGCATGTGAATGTTTTAATCTTCAGGTATGAAAACATATTTGGTGTCATGCCATTTTGGTGTCATGATTGTTGTTTGTGTGGTTGTAGGTGAGGTGTGTTGGTGGACGGTTCACCCAGCCTCTAAACAGAGGTCCGAGGGTGAGAAAGTCAGAGTTGGTGATGATCTCATCTTAGTTAGTGTTTCCTCTGAGAGATACCTAGTGCGTAAATCCATTCGTTCGTTCCCCTGGTATTTGTTTGTATGTTTGTTTATCAGTATTTTTATGCAGTGTGACATGTCTTTTATTGTAGCATGTGTCATGGAGTAACGGTGAAGGTAATGACAATGGCATTGGCCGAGTGGATGCTGCTTTTCAGCAAACATTGTGGAGTGTGGCTCTTGTTTCTACTCAGACTGCAGAGACTCAAGGTAGATGACCGATCACACTTTATCAATCATATAAACATTTGTTTTGTGTTTGTAGATCTTACTGGCTGCTTTTTATGCTTTGTGACTCAATGCATTGCTTGAAATCAGTGATTGAGATGAACTTTTTCGCTCACCAGCCAATTTGGATACTAGATTTTTGTTACCAGCCATTCATAACTTCTAATAGCCAAAAAAAAAAAGGAAATAAGCCATTTAATGAATAATGTTTTGATATTTTAAATGTTGAAGACTGATATTTGGAATTATTTTAAATGAAAAGATGATTCAAATGTAAAATTAAAACCGCCAGTAGGTGGCAGTAAGTCACTGTTAAGCAAGTCATCGTGATTGAACCGAATCATTTGAACAGTTGATTCATTCAGGAATTAAACAGTCATGTTCCTCAGTCACACGAAACAGTGCTGTCGCTGTGTTCGGAATGATTTGTATTGGCGAAATAAAGCAATGTAGTGTCTAAAACGTAAGTGTCTTGATATTAACCTATTTTTTGAACTGTGGTATAAAATTAATATCGGCACTCTTTGTGGGATATATTGATTAACAATCTTAAATGCTATAAATATATTAATTTTCTGCCCCTCTTGAATTATGTGATTCTTTCTGCATATTGCATTAAGTGCCTGAAATTGATGCAGTCTTTGTGACCATTTTGAGATATATTGTTCCCACTTTATATTTGGTGACTGACCAGTCAGTTACAATTAAATGAATCATTTGGTAACGTACGATGCACAATTACATCTGTTATTAATTTCTGTAATTACATTTATATTTACACTGTTGATCCATCCCTTACACCTTAACCCACTCTTAAACCTACCCATACCACCAATGCCCCTAAACACTTCAAAAGTGTTTTGCAATACAATATGACCATAATAAGGACATTTTACTTATTTTTTTATTAACATACATAGTAGTTAAGGCAACATAATATAAAGTGTGACCAATATATTTCCAAATGGACAAACAAAAATTTCTATACATGTATATTGTCAAGGGAGGAGCTTACGACAGACGCAGTGGGAGTGGCGTCAGGCCTCGGGGGGGCTTTTATTGGACAAAATAATAATAAAATAAAGATAGCTAGGGGAGGCAGTTGACTCGTCACAATATAAAAACATTTAATGGTTATGTAGGCAATTTAAACATTTTTAAATTAAATTTGTTTTAATATTTTGCCAAATTTTGCCCAAACAAAATATATATTTCTATACATTATATATGGGTATAATATGGGTGCAATAGATAACATCTATGATAACACTTATAGTTATTTCTGTAATATTTTATTATGTAATATTATTGCTGGAGGTTTGTAAAAAATCTGTGTCCGTTTTTCACGTGTTTGATTTTGACCTGTAGGTCATGTGAGAGGCGGGGATACTGTGCGTCTGTTACATGGACACACAGATGAATGTTTGACCATTCCTGCAGCAGAACACAGACGAGAGGATCGCAGGTCAGAGAGGTCAAATAACTCATTGAATTACATTTATTACACCCTATTGCACCATTTTCCGTCTTTTTCTCCAGGTCTGTCCATTTTGAGGGGGGCTCTGTATCTCTTCAGGCACGATCTTTATGGAGTCTTGAAACATTACACGTTGCGTAGGTTTTCTTCCTTTTAGGTATTGTATGAAAGCACATAAAAGTATATAATTATTCCTTCTCAACTGGTCAGATCAAAGTAGTGAAGGGTTGTTTGCAGGTGGAGCGGAAGCCACACGCACTGGGGTCAGCCTTTCCGTCTTCGTCACCTTTCCACCGGCTTATACCTGGGACTGACTCATGATCAGGGGCTACAGCTGGTGGAGAGAGAAAGAGCTGATATTAAATGTACTGCATTCTGTCTCTGCGCATCAAAGGTTGGATAATATCAACTATAAACTATTTATTATATCTTTTTTTCAGCATCATCATTGTGATGTGATAAGAAATTTTGATCATGATCAATTAAAACGCTATTCCTTCTTTATAGGAAGAGAGGCAGGAGAGCACACACTTTAAGAGGAGAGATGGCATGGGTGCACCTGAGGTCAGATATGGAGACTCTCTCTGCTTCATTCAGCATGTTGAAACAGGGCTTTGGCTCACATATCAGACTACTGACTCCAAGAGACAGAAGGAAAGTGTGCCACAGAGACAGGTAAGCTTAAATAAATACATTACATAAGGTCTAATATCATACTAAATAAGAACAATTATAATACAGAACATCAGAAATCATTCTAGTATGATCATTTGATGCTCAAGAAACATTTCTTGTCTCATTATCAGTTTTGGAAACATTTGTGGAAACTGTAGTATGTAGAATAGAATAGAAAAAAAAATACTACTAAATAAAAATCTTTAGAGACTTTAAAAAGACTTTAGATACATTTCTAATGAACTCATTAACCGCAAGTTAATAATCTTAGTGGTTAATAAGCCAAAACACATCTTGTTTATCTTTTTATTGGTTCCATCTGATATACATTTTGGTTAAAATAATTAAAGTGAAGTGGTTCTCTCTCATAGGCTGTTTTGCAAGCAGAAGGTCACATGGATGATGGAATCACCCTCTCTCGCTCTCAGAGGGAGGAGTCACAAGCTGCTTGTTTAATTCGAAGCTCCGCCCTTCTCTTCTCAAAATTCCTTAGGTAAATATAAAAAATAAGACAGTGGTAGCAGATAAAAAATTGTTTTTGTCAGGTTTTTTTGGAGCATTTAGGTTTTCAAAGGGTTTTAAAAGAAGCCCAATTATGTTTCGTAATGATTTTTCTTCATTTCTAAAGGAGATTAGATGAGGTCAGCCAGAAGGAAAACAACACTGATTTGGATCTTCTAATTGAGATGGTGCGACTGACCGTCCAGGATTTGCTTGTTTATTTTCAAAGTCCTGAAATGGGGCAGGATCATGAGATCAGACAGGGAGACATTAGAGCACTGAAGAACAGACAAAATCTATTCCAAGATGAGGTAATACCTGCGGAGAATGAAAAACTCATAAACTCATCTTGCTACACACTGCAATAATATCTGAACTGTTTACTTTTTTTATTCTGCTTCATTGTGCTTTTCACAGGGTATGATCACTCTGGTGCTGGACTGCATCGATCACTTGCATGTGTACAACAGTGCCTCTCATTTTGCAGAGGCTGCTGGGAAAGAGGCAGGAGAGACTTGGGAAATTATTTTGAACTCTTTTTATGAGCTGCTAGGTATAGGATGACTAATGTTTTAAAATGTATAATTCAGGTTTAGCTTTTATTAACAAAGTTTATTATTTTCCCTGAAGCTGCTCTAATCAGGGGTAATCAGAATAACTGTGCCCACTTTTCTGCTTCCTTGGACTGGCTGGTCAGCAGACTGGAGAGGCTGGAGGCTTCCTCTGGTAGATGTTTTGCTAAATTGTTTAGCTTGTATTGTGACTAAGCTGATTTTAGCCCCTCATTTGTTACTTTTGTTTTCAGGAATATTGGAAGTGTTGCATTGTGTTTTAATAGAAAGTCCTGAAGCTTTGAGCGTTATTAAGGAAAGTCACATAAAATCTATCATCTCACTTCTGGACAAACATGGAAGGAATCATAAGGTAACATTAACATTACTGGGGTCTTCATGTAAGATCAAACAGAAAACAGTATGAAATAATATTATAATTTAAAATAACTTTGATATATAAATATATTTTTAAATGTTCACGTCAGTGCATTTATTTGAAATAGAAACATTTGGTCAATAAAATGTTTAAATGCCTTTGCTTAAAGTATATTTCTTTCTTACTTTCTTTGCATCTCAGATCTTGGATGTGTTGTGTTCACTCTGTGTGTGTCATGGCATGGCTGTTCGCTCTAATCAGCATTTGATTTGTGACACACTGCTGCCAGAAAGAGACCTGCTGCTACAGACAAGACTGGTCAACAGAGTTTTCAGGTGATTTGTTATCAACTTCCACACCACAAAATAATAGTGAAAGGCACATTTAGAGGTAATAATTTGCACATTTAAATTATTTAAGTCTGTTATAGTATAGAAATAGACCAACTATGAGTATAAATGTTATAAAACAATTATAACAGTATAAAAAAATCCTATAGGACATTTTTATATTCTGTCTTTTTCTGTTTAGTGTGCGTCCAAACATCTTCTTGTGTGCAAGAGATGACTGTGCCCAATACAAGAAATGGTATTATGAGGTTGTAGTTGAGAAGGCAGAGCCATTTGTAACAGCAGAACCTACTCACCTACGAGTTGGTTGGGCCAACACTAAAGGGTACCATCCCTCAACCGCAGGGGGTCATGGCTGGGGGTCAAACGGTGTAGGAGATGACCTCTGCTCTTATGGCTTTGATGGACTCCAGCTCTGGACAGGTGAGTACATGCACTGCAATTCAAATGTTTGAAAGTTTGAATGTTTATTTCACAATATTGCTGTATTTTTATCAAATAAATGTGAACTCCAAATGCTATTTTTTTCATTCTTTATTAGGAGGTGTAGGTCGGAGAGTCACCTCACCCAATCAGCACTTGCTAAGGGAGGACGATGTCATTAGCTGCTGTCTTGACCTCAGTGCAACCTGCATCTCCTTCCGGGTCAATGGACAGCCAGTTCAAGGCATGCTGGAGAACTTCAGTGTGGACGGGCTGCTGTTTCCTGTCATCAGCTTTTCAGCTGGAGTACAGTGAGTTACCTTTGAATGGATTTTGATTTTGCGTGATGTGTTACTTGTATATTTGTTTGCTCATGTTTCATCACACAATGATAAATGTGGTCTAATTCGCCAATTCTACTTTATTTTGTTTTAAATTAACTAATTCTGCTATTATGACCTGTAAATACTTAAACAGCTTCAATAGTGCAGTGTTTTGTTTTTTCATTAGGGTGCGTGTGCTGTTTGGAGGCAGACAGGGGGAGTTTAGGTTTCTTCCTCCAGCTGGTTTCTCTCCATGCGCTGAAGCTCTCCTCCCCAAAACCCGCTGCAAGCTGGAACGGTTTCATAAACTCACACGAAATCATACTGAAAGCCAGCGTGACCTCTTAGGCCCTGTGGTACCTATAAACCCAGTGACCTTTATCCCCATTCCAGTAGATTCCAATGAGGTACTATCCAATTTCAAGTACTCTCTGATTATTTTAAATTTAGCATCAGTATGTTTATTTCAAGCTACAATCGGTCTTGCAACAACTTGTATGAGTATCTGACACCCTTGTGCTCAACTCTGCATCTTGTCAGGTCGAATATCCTCCACAGCTGGAGCAGATCAGAGAAAGATTAGCAGAAAACCTTCATGAACTCTGGCTAATTGACAAAATAGAGCAGGGATGGACCTACGGACCTGTAAGTATCTGAGTAGCATTTTTAAGTAGCTCCATTCTAATGTATACTGAAAATATATCTGTTCTCCTAGGTTAAAGATGAGAGCAGAAAAGTACACCCATGTCTACTTGAGTTTTCCAAACTTCCAGATCAGGAGCGAATTCATAACCTCCAGTCATCTGAGGACATCCTCAGGTATTCCATTGCTTATTGTGCCTGTTAAAGTATTAATTAGCTCTTTATTATTAATCACGCTTCTTTTTGTGTTGTGGAAGGACTCTTCTGGCTTTTGGTGTCCATATTGGACTCTCTGATGAACATGCAGAGGAGAATGTGAAATATGTCCGCCTTTCAAATAAGTATATCAGAATAAAGTTCCTCACTAAGACACCTAAAATTTATTATATTCTTGAATGCAAGAGTTAAAAGAGTTGCACGTTAATTAATCCTGATTAAATTATTTGTCCAGGTATGAGTTGTGGAATGGATATAAACCAGCCCCGGTGGATCAGTCCCGTGTCGTGCTAACAGCTGCACAGGAAGAGCTGGTGGACAAATTGGCTGAGAATGAACACAACATCTGGGCCAGAGAGCGTATCAGGCAGGGCTGGAGCTGTGGACCACAGCAGGTGGAAATTAAAGTATTTTTATGAAAACAAATTATATAAATATGGCGATTCTTGGCGATTGTTTATTATCACTGGCATGAAAATGCTAAATGTTTCTACTTAAGAAAATCAATATTACTAAGTGGAAATCGATTCTCAATATATATTTCTATGTTTTAGGATGTAATGTATAAGAGAAGTACTGAACTAGTGCCATTTGCCCTGTTGGATGAGAAGAACAAACAGGCTGGTAGAGATGCCATGAGGGATGCACTGGGTACTCTTCTTGGGTTTGGATATACTGTGGAACCGCAGGAGCAAGAACATGGTGGGAGCATTATCATTTTATAGAGTTATAGAGTATAGTCTGGAGAATTACCTTTTGGCCAGTTACTTAACTGAACAAACAAGATTTACTTTTGGAACATAAAAATGTATACTTCTATTCAGCAAGGATAGAAAGTGACAGAAAGGATTTTTACGTTATAGCAAAAAAGTAAGAAATGTTTCTTAAGAACCAAATCAGCATATTAAAGTTATTTCTGAAGGATTATGTGACCCTTAAGACTGGAGACTGAAGACTAATAGCTGCTCAAAGTTAAGGAATAATTTTTATTTGAAAAATATTGAAATATAAAGCAGCCACTCTAAATCGTATGTGTTAATGTATTCTTGATCAAATAAATTTCTGAGTTAAGCAGAAGTGAATATTTTGAGTAACATTGACAAACTTTAAAAAACTCAAACTATTGATGGTAATGTATGTTAATTAAACACATGAACACTGTTGTGTTTTTCCCTTCCATAGCTTCAGGCAGCAATATTAAGTCTGTGACTGCAGAGAGATTTCGTATTTTCCGTCTGGAGCAGCTCTTTGCAGTTCATGATGGAAAATGGTACTTTGAGTTTGAGGCCATAACTGATGGAGAGATGAGAGTGGGCTGGGCACGACCTGGATGTAAACCCGACATGGATCTTGGGTCAGACGATCAGGCCTTTGTGTTTGATGGTTCTAAGGTATTTCAGTAATAATTTATTATGTCAAAGCAAATAGTACTGAGCTCATAAACATGTTATGATGTTGCCTTTAGAAACAGTTAAGGATCATGAAATAAAAAAGTCAATAGATTATATAAATATTTTTGCATGTCCTATTTTAGGGTCAGTGGTGGCATGGTGGGGCAGAGAGACTGGGTGGCAGCTGGAAGAGAGGGGATGTGATTGGTTGTTTGTTAGACCTGACTACATGCGTAATGATGGTTACTCTTAATGGAGAGCTGCTGCTAAACAGTCGTGGTTCTGAACTGGCTTTAAAAGATTTTAATAAATCTGACGGTGAGTTCTCTTTGATCATTTTCAATTATGTTTTGACACAAATTTATAATATTAAAACTGTATATAAAGGAATACTTTTCTGCTTTGTGTAACATACATTTCTCACTGTTTTTTCTTTTATGAATTTTAGGTTTCCTGCCTGTCTGTAGCATAGGGACCAACCAGGTGGGACGTTTAAATTTGGGTCGCCAGGTCGACTCACTAAAATACTTCAGTGTTTGTGGCCTACAAGAGGGATACCAGCCTTTTGGTTTAAACATGAGCAAAGAGATACCACTATGGATGAACTGGAGAGAGCCTTTGTTCATTCCTATACCCAATGAGCATCCTAACATAAAGGTTAGTTAATTTCCAAGTGATGAATTTGTAGATAAACAATTTTTTATTTTATTTTATTTTATTTTATTTTATTTTATTTTATTTTTTCTTCCCAGGTGATTCGTGTCGATGGAGCAGTTAGCAACACTCCATGTCTGAAAGTAACACAGAAGTTTTTTGGACAGCAGGAAAGGGACACAAGCAATGTTGGATTTTACCGTCTGAGCATGCCAATAGAGTGTGCACAGGTTTTCTCTAGCCGCGGGGAGGTCACTGTGCCCCCCAGCGGCAGTGTGGGGTGCCACCTCAGAGATATAGACGAGGGAGAAGCAGATTCTGACTTTGAGGTACTGATGAAAGCTCACAGATACACAGGATCCAGAGATGAGCTGAATAATCACAAAGACCACAGCCAGGAAAAGCCATCTAGACTCAAACAGCGGTGAGTTCAGTGCACTCCTTCTTGTTCACACAAAAATCAAACACAGTTGGATTAAAATTAGTAACTGCTGACTGAAACTGTCTTTATTACATACCTTTATCAACTGATGACTGTAGGTTTCTGCTGAAGAAGAAACCAGAGTTAAACACCAGCCACTCATCAGCACGTCTGCTGGAGGAAGTGATGGCCATCGAGAAAGATGAAAACAACCGCCTTGTTCATTGCACTACGGTAGTCATTCATTCATTTGTTACTGGATCACTGAATGGGACCTTTGAAACAAGTAGTTTTGGTTTGACTGGGTTTTAAATAATCGCTTCTCTCTTTTTGTATTTTTCTCACTGCAGTATTATTACTCTGTGAGAATCCCCTACAATCAGGAGCCATCTTGTGTTTGGGTTGGGTGGGTAACTTCTAACTTTCACCATCGGGATGTGACCTTTGACCTGGACAGAATTTGCACTGTCACAGTCACTCTCGGGGATGAAGGGGGCAAAGTTCATGAGAGGTAAGAATCATAAGAAAGATGCTGTATCTTTTTTGTTTGAAAATTTGATTATACATTATGTTCGATGTAGTATTTAATTTAATTTGAGTATTGTTTTTGTAAACTAAAACTATTTATGATTCTTAAATAAAATTGAGAATTTGAAAAAAAAAAAAATAACACAAGCACATTTACTTAATAAAAAGTTAAATTAAAATATTAATAGGTTCTATAAGAGTATATTAATTAATAATAAACTAGTGTGTGTTTTTATTATTTGTTAGTGTGAAGCGTAGCTGCTGTTACATGGTGTGTGCAGCAGAGGGCAGTAGTTTGTCCCAAAGCCGCAACAGCAGTGGACTGGAGATAGGATGTCTCGTTAACACGGCAACAGGGCTCCTGACATTTACTGCTAATGGCAAAGAACTTGCTACATACTACCAGGTGAACATCAGTTAGCAGTGTTAATTCCTATTTAAATATTAAGCTTTGCATATCATACCATTTGTAATATAAGTTATGCATTTCTGTTTGCTAAATGATGTTGCTGTCCCATAAATAACGTATGCCTATATTTTGAAAAATACTATCAAGCATGCCTTAATGTAGCTGAGATTTAAGAGATAGCTAAAAAGCAAAGCACTTTCTAGACGCTTCATGTACATTTTCCTTATTTACTTAGACCTCAGGCATGTCTCTTCATTTATAGGTGGAACCTGGAATCAAGCTCTTCCCTGCTGTATTTGCACAAGCCACAAGTTCTTACGTCTTCCAATTTGAGTTGGGGCGTATAAAGGTAAACCAGTTCATGTGTTCTCCATCATTCCAGCCTCTGCAAGACCAAATAAATCTAGGAAAAAGTGCATCTTTAAGCCCAGTGGACATCATAACAAGCTTGCAAATAATACATTGTATAGCCAGCAAGTCCTTTGGCGTTAATAAATAAAATATTGAATGCAGTATCAGTCTTCTTGAAATGGATTGCAACACTTCCATTTTTTTCCCAGAGCAAGATTATATTATATATTCTTACGTAACATATATATATATATACACATACAGTAAATGTTTTTTTTATTTTTATTTATCTATAATATTTGCAGCATGTTATGGATTTGTATTGTTGCCCACAGAATGTGATGCCATTATCAGCGGGAGTTTTTCGGAGTGAAAGAAGAAATACAAAACCTCAGTGTCCTCCTAGATTGTGTGTTCAACACTTAACGCTAATGCGATGGACCCGAGTACCTGACCACACTCAGCCTGTGGAAGTGACTCATCTGGAGGAGAGATATGGCTGGAGAGCTTGCTGCAGTCAGATCCAACAGATCATGACCCTGCATATACCTGAGGAGAACAGGTCAGAGGTCATGTTGAAGTAACTGCTAACGTGTTTCCCATTTTTGCTAATGAAACTAGAAAAATAACAAAAAATATTACAGGTTTAATAACTCTGTGGCATATTTATTTTTAGTTCAGAATTTAATTTGTTAATTAATCTAACCATTTACAGCTAATTTCCCCATAAAAAAATGCGTTGTTTGAAAATACAAAATTAGTACATCTAAAACATTTTTACACACTACACCATTTTTGCCATTTTTATATATGAAGCTAGAATAATTTTTTTTAAATGCAACAGTTAACAAAATGTATTTAAAGTTGAATTTAATTTTAATTGGTACATTTAAATTTTAAAATTACATTAGCAAAACGGTTTGTGATGTATTTAATACACTTGTATTTTTAATATGGAATTTAAGATTCTTTTTTTTAAAGAAAAGGTTGTTTTAAAATAGCTTCGGAAAGAGCACGCTGAGTATCAGCACAGCCGGTACCTATTGGCGCTCATTAGTATTATCGTCCACAAGCCTATTCATTATTCCTAATTTAATTTATCCGCCTCAGCATAAATACCATCGTCTCACTATTCTTGGTATCTAGTTACGCATGTAACCGCCTTCCTCCCCTTCTCCGCCTTTTCCTTTGCACCTTCAAGGGGAGCGAACGGGACCAAGCCTCGCTCCGAGCTCTGCCCTCACTAGGGTTACTATTAGCAGGGCTCCAGCAGGGCTTGCTCCCCGGACAGCACGGCAAATTTGCTTATTTAATTTAATGAAGAAGTGGGAATTCGTGAATAACCTTCAGATCCTCTTTTTCCTCTTTCAGGTCTGTTGACATTCTGGAACTGTCTGAACTGTGTGATCTCTTGAAGTTCCATGATCGCACCCTTCACCTCTACTCAGCCCTTTCAGCTCATGGAAACACACATGTAAGCCACACCCTCTGCAGCCATGTGGACCAATCACAATTTTTGTTTGCCTTGCAGTGCTCTAGGATGCCAGGTCACCTGCGAGCAAGTTATTACAACCTCCTTATCAACACCCACCTTGGTGCCCACGCCAGTGCCAGACAGACCATGACCCATGAATACATTGTGCCTATGATGGACACCACACAGTCGATTACACTCTACAAAAACAATAAGAAGGTGCAGAGATTCCCAGGAAGTGACCTCAGCACTTCCTTATGGCCGAGAATGTGTTTTACGTCACCCTGCTTCATTAGAGCTTATAAAATGGATGTGATGGATGAGGGCAGGGCTTTGTGGAGTAACTTGCACCAAAACAGCCCAGAGTTCCCATTGGATGTTTTAAAGGATGTTGTAATTACAATGCTAAAGGAGGCAGTGGGAGCAGTATGGCAGGGTGTGAGGGATCCTGCCGGGGGAACCGTAGAGCTCCTAATGGTTCCTCTGCTCAGTTTACTTCACACTCTCCTGCTGATGGGTGTGTATCAGGGGACAGATCTGGAGGCTGTGTTTAGTCTCATCCTGCCAGCCAGTTACATGAGAGGAACATGTAAAACAGAAGAGATGGATGAACTTGAAGAAAGTGATGGAGAAAGAGAGGAAAAGGAGGGTAGAGATTGGGAGGATAATGTCCCTCTGCAAAGCCTACTTCAGATGAAGCTTCCAGAAGCTGTCAAATTACAGGTTGGCATAGTTCATTAAAAGGCATAGGTTATTTATCTATTTATCTACTCATTCTTATGTCATTTAACACTGCTTCCATTTCTATTACAATATCTCCCTGTCTCACAATTTCTTATTTGTCACCATCAGGTGTGCCACCTTTTGAAGTACCTGTGTGACTGCCAGGTACGTCACAGAGTAGAAGCCGTGATGTCATTCTCAAGTGACTTCGTAGGTCGTCTTCAAGACAACCAGCGCTTCCGATACAAGGAAGTTATGGATGCTTTCAACATGTCTGCTGCCCTCACGGCACGCAAAACTAAAGAGTTCCGTTCTCCACCTCAGGAACAGGTCAGAGGTCATAGGTTGACTGGATTGGATTGTATATTTCAGTCATTATTTACTCGGCTCGTTCCAAACCTGTATGACATGGGTGTCCAATTCTGCTTCTGGAAGGCCAACATTCTACATAGTTTAGCTCCAACACACTTGCCTAGAAGTCACTAATAAAACAGATTCAGGTATGCCTGATTAGGGATGGAGCTAAACTCTGCTGGACAGTGGCCTTCAAGGAATAGATTTGGACTTTTTAAGAGGTTTCATGTTGTTTTAGAGCCACTGAAAATATTTTCTTTGTGTTTCACTGTAAGTCATACAGGTTTGGAATATTGTAAGGGTGAATAGAGTTTTTTTAAATTAAGTATCTATTTAAAGACGGACTGTATGTGAAAGACTGAACGAATGAGTGGTTGTTTATTGAATGGAGGCATATCTGAATGTGAGCTTGCAGTCAATTATAAGAAAGGAGCAGGTTTTATGCAGACATTATAATTAAACATGTATTAAAATTGTTTTAAGGAAATTAATCATTCACATTATGAGCAACAACAACATTTTAGAAAATATTAGAAATTTTCATTTAATGCACTAATTAGTTGTGTCCTTTTTTTTTCTCTGTCCAGATAAACATGATGTTGAGCTTCCGGGAAGAGTGTCAAGAATGTCCCTGTCCAGAGGACATCCAAGATTTGATGTGGGAATTCCATCAGGATCTAATGAGCCACTGTGGTAGGCAGCCAATTAGGGCAACGATTGCTACAGTTTTATTGATATTAACTGGCATCATGGCTTCTTATATGCATTTATTCACATATTTTAATACAGGAATTAATACAGACAGTGATTTGGAGAATGAGGATGAGGACAATCAGTCAGTCAGGAATCACCTCCAAAGCCTAGTGGATAAGATCATTCATTTAAAGAGGAGAATGTCAGGCCTGCCTGAAGAGATTGTGAACAAACCTGGTAGGAGAGTCTCTTTTGGCTCACATTGTTATGTTATGAACTGTATTAATACAGCATCTTGATTCTGTTACTTGTAAAGCCGTACAGGTTCTTTCAATTACAAGTTAAAACAGACCTCTCTCTCTTTCTAGTCTCACTACAGCAGCTGATATCAGAGACCATGCTGCACTGGGCCCAGGAGGGGACGATAGAAGACCCAGCTCTGGTGCGTGCTGTTTTCAGCCTGCTGCATCAACAGTATGCTGGGCTGGAAGGCCACATGTCTGCACCACTACAGAAGGCTTACTGTATCAGCCAGACATCTGTGGAAGACACTCTTAATCTGCAGTGGGCTCTAGCATGCATTCGTTCATTGCTCACAGCCAGGATGGGCAAAGAAGAGGAGGAACTCATGATTAGAGGACTAGGGTGAGAGAAGATGACTGGATTTGGAATGTAATACTGTATAATTGATTTTTCTATATACTGCACTGTATACATTGTACTATGTATTTTTTAAAATAGTAAGTGAAACATTATGCAGCGTTAACCATTTCAGACAATACTGTGCTTTTTCTTAATAAAGCACAGCATTTAAAATATAAATATATATATATATTATATATAATATATAATAAAAAAATCTATATATATTTTTTGTATCAAATAAACAACAACACGAAAACAAAATAAAATATATATCTTAAAATGCATTGAAAATATTGAAATATATTTTAATATTTCATGTTATTAACATTTTATTAAATTTTATTGCATATTATTAATATTTTACTGTAAAAACAAGTTTTACCTCAAACTTGTGAAGGGTAGTTTATTTTTATGATTAAGCACAAATGCATCATAAAATGACATTTCTAATCAGACTCTGTGTGGAGTACCAATAAAACATCTCAGCCAGTGGAATTACTTATTTTGACACTTGCCATCATACAATATTCACTTATTAAATATCCAATATTTCTGATGGACTGCTATGTCCAAGTCAGTTTTATTCCCAATCTAAGACCTTTGTTTTCTCTTGTGTAGTGACATTATGAACAATAAAGTTTTCTATCAGCATCCTAATCTGATGAGAGCTCTGGGGATGCATGAGACCGTCATGGAAGTTATGGTGAATGTCCTTGGTGCTAGAGAATCTAAGGTAATCATAATAACATCAAGTACTTGCAGTGATTGTCAGCTTCTGCGTTCATTATGGTTGTAAAATGTCAACTACATAATTGAACCACTCAAATTAGAACTTAATCATTGCATTAAGTGCAGTGTTTTGATTTATTCACTCCCATGAGGTGCTCTGTTAACTCCTGTTATCCTCTAACCTCATTAAGGAAATCATGTTCCCTAAGATGGTCGCGAGCTGCTGTCGTTTCCTTTGTTATTTCTGTCGAATCAGTCGGCATAATCAGAGGGCCATGTTTGATCATCTCAGCTACCTGCTGGACAACAGTAATGTTGGACTTGGTATGTTTATATTGGGCTTATAGTTAAACCTGTAAATAACCTACAACCTGAACATTTTGAAGGAAGTAGACAAATAATGATTTTTCTTATCAGCTTCTCCCTCAATGAGAGGTTCAACTCCTCTGGATGTGGCAGCTGCTTCTGTCATGGACAACAATGAACTGGCGCTTGCTCTTACAGAGGCAGATCTGGAGAAAGTAAGTCTCACTAACTGATTTTTTTATCTCTCTTTTACATCCCTTATGACGTTTGTTGGCATTGAACTGCCTGTGCTGGTTTTTCACAGGTTGTGCAGTATTTGGGAGGCTGTGGTTTGCGTAGTTGTGCTTCTCTGGTCTCCAAAGGATACCCAGATATTGGTTGGAATCCTGTAGAGGGAGAACGTTACCTGGACTTTCTGCGTTTTGCAGTATTTTGCAATGGTAATGAGCAGTTTTCAATCCTGAATCCAGACCTAGTGAAACATAATTAGGCGCCTGGTTTTGATTGGTTATTCTCCTCATACAGGTGAGAGTGTTGAGGAGAATGCCTATGTGGTAGTGAGGCTTCTGATTCGCCGACCTGAATGCTTTGGCCCCGCCCTTCGAGGGGAGGGGGGAAATGGTCTTCTAGCGACTATGGAGGAAGCCATCAGAATTTCTCACCTGCAAGATGGAACCAGTGCAGCCAGTACACAGAGTTCCAACCGGACGCTGTGAGTGTTAAGTTTCGATTTTATCCATTCTCGCTCATGTCCATATCTCATTCTGACCTGCACTCCTAGTGACATACTTGATGAGGAAGATGATGATGTCATTCACATGGGACACGCCATAATGACCTTCTACTCTGCTCTCATTGATCTCTTGGGTCGTTGCGCCCCTGAGACGTATGTAAGTGTTTCGTGAAACCACCTGGGAAAGCCAGATAAGAGCGTCATAATGTGCTTGAAGGATTAAGTTGGAAAAGGCTTATTGGTTTTATCTGCTTTTTAAGGCAAAGCCAGTTTTCATTAAAGGCTTGAAAGGTTCTTCAAGGTTTGCTAATGGTCGGTCTCTTTTGTGTGTGGGCATATGACCTGCAGCTCATAGAAGCAGGGAAAGGTGAGGCCATCCGGATACGGGCGATCTTGAGGTCTCTTGTTCCCAGAGACGATCTGGAGGGAATCATCAATATTCCTTTTAGTTTACCACTTGTAAACACAGGTGCGTATGAAAATATGTGACTTGTGGGCTTGCGCAAAATACATCCATGACGTCAAAAAAATTTATTTATCTTTCTAAAAACATAAAAATCTGTGTAATGAGAGAGTCTGAGCTCAGTTTTTAAATAAACTAAGTTAATTTAGTTTGGAGCTGCTGGCAAAGATATGTAGTAGGGTATTTTTATGTCTAAAAGTGATTAATTGGTGGGTGAAAATATTTTATGCTTGTTATTCTCAGATGATCTAGTGGTGGAGCCTGACATGTCTCGGATATTTTGTCCGGATCACAAAGCAGCCATGGTGCTGTTTTTGGACCGGGTTTATGGAGTTCAGGACCAGCAGTTCTTGCTGCGTCTACTGGAGAATGGTTTTCTTCTGGACCTGCGAGCGGCTGTTAACATGGATGCTGTAAGTGGGCAGACGTTACATGTAGAAAAAGTTCACCCAAATTTGAATATTGTCATTATGTCATTTTAAACCGATGTGACCTTTTTTTTTACCCATGTGACTTTTTCTTTTTTAACTGAATCTCTGAATAGTATGCAAACAAGAGGGGGTGGAGTTCTTGAGCTCCAAAAATTTTATAAAACATCATCAATGCAGTTGAACTCATGTTCCAAGTTTTTGAAGTCAAACAGTTGTTTTGTGCGAGGAATAAATCTGAAATTTAAGTCATTTATTTACTGAAAATCTTGAGTTTGTGCAGTTTGAACCCACTAATAAGGGTTTGAATCCCGCAGTGAATGCCAAAATAAAGGCTATGGGGGTCTAACAGGCTTGCGGTTTTCTCTGTTCTACATGTTTCATCAGCTCCAACTGAATGCAACATAAGAAGAAAATATAATTTCAACCACCCCTAAAACAGGCCACACCACTGGCTCCTGCAGATTACCAAAACATCATAGAAGTCACATTACCAAAAGTTTGAAGTTAATAATTGTTTTAGAAAAATTATGTATATAATACTTTTATTCAGCAAGGATGCAACAATAAATTGACCAGTGAGACATTGATAATGTTAAAAATGTTGTAAAGAATTTGGTTCTTTTGAACTTTCCATTCATCAATGAATCCTGAAAACTGAATCTCCATTCCATAAGAATATTAAGGTGCACAAAGGTTCACAGCATTGATGATAATAAATGTTTTTGACCACCAAGTCAGCATATTAAAATGATTTCTGAAGGATCATGTGACACTGAAGACTGATAAAGGTTGATGAAAAAAGCTGTGTATTTATAGATATATTTTCCCTTTTTGCAGACGGGGTTAGGTGGAACAGATATGGCACTGTCTCTTAATCGCTACATATGCGTAGCTGTGCTACCATTGCTGAGTAAGTATTCCTCTCTGTTGTGTGACTCCTCTTCCCTGCGGACTGGCCTGGTGGACGAGCTCCTGCAGGGTGTCTACAGCCTCTCTAAAGCCAGCGGACTGACCAAGGCTCAGAAAGATACTATCCAGGACTGTCTGCTGGCAGTGTGCGGGTGAGAATGTTTGATTTTGCTTTTTCTTTAGATTGATTGTATTACACAGTAAAAGCCATGAATGGCATGGACCACAATAGTGAAAGTTCTGTATATTTTCTGTATGTGTTCTGTATCTTTTGGCTGTTTTAGGACTAATGAATGCTGTATTTTATAGGAGATTTTAAGAAACAATTCCATATTGTATAAGTCTGTATTTATAACCCGTTATCATTTATTTATTATAATTTTTTCACACAGAAAACTGAATCCCTCCATGTTGCGGTCTCTGCTGCAGAATCTTGTGTTTGACGTCCCTCAGCTATCAGAAAACTCCAAGATGCCACTCAAGGTCTAGAGAAAAAACATTACATTTATAAAATATTAAATTGTGTTTTCCTTAAGCAATTCGGCTTATCACTTGTGGTCGCTTCTTCCAGCTGTTGACCAATCATTATGAGCAGAGCAGGAAGTACTACTGTCGGAATGATGGATGGGGTGGCTTTGGCTCTGCCTCAGAGGAAGAACTTTGTCTGACCAGAAAGCTGTTTTGGGGGCTATTCAGTGCTCTTGCCAAAAAAGTGAGAAAAGACAGAAAATCCCCTTCTTTTTAAACCAAGTGACACACAAATTTCTCCAAAAAGTGTTTCATTATTTAAATTTTTGGTTGTCTGCTCTTTTTTTAATTTTATTTTGAATTGCACAATAAAGTTTGTTTTTCAATCTTGTCCATAGTCCTACGATCCGGACCTATTCAAATTGGCCCTGGGTTGTCTCAGTGCGGTTGCTGCGGCGATTCCTCCTGACCACCTTGACCCAAGCTGCACAGAAGGACGAGAGAGACACTCGACGATGGATTCAGAAAGACGATTTTGTCCTCGACCCCTGGACACTTCAAAGTAAGACTTCTAAAAACTTAAAGGTCTATGACACATCTTAAACCAGCAGAAACAGACCCGCTTCAGCTGGATTTAATGGGCCGTGTGCACTGAGATCTTCTTAAAAGCGATCAGTATGCAGTAAATAATAATGTTTTTTCATGCATTTATAGTGTGACAATCCCAGAGTTGCTTGAGTTTGTGGTGAACAAATATGCTGAACATACACATGAGAAATGGTCGCTGGAAAAGGTAAAATGTTTTGTGTTTGATAATTTAATTTTAGAAACTTTGAGAATTATGTAGTTTTGATGCCATTTTTATTTCCTAATTTGTTTATAGTTTGGTAACGGTTGGGTTTATGGAGAACAGTTTTCTGAGAGTACTAAAGTTCACCCACTCCTTAAACCTTACAGAGCTCTGTCTGAGAAGGTAGCTAACTCTCCTCATACACAAAACATATAGACACATTGCAAAAAACAGTTTACTGTCATACAGTAAGATTGCTCTGTATTTTAGGATAAAGAAGGTTATCGAGGGGTCATTAAAGAGACAGTGAAATGCATGCTGGTCTTGAGCTGGACTATTGAGAGGACCAATGATGGGGAGTCACAAGGCTTTCACAGCCCAGCTAGGAGGATCTCACAGTCTGGCAAGGTAATATATGATGAAGTGTGATATTATGATTTTTCTGTCCATTATTGCTGAATTTTGAAATTTTAGTTTTTTTGCATAAGTCATTGACCCCATGCTGTAATGTGCAAAAAATCAATTTCATGTGAAGAAGAGATGATGAAGCATTAGAAATGATTAAATTGATCACATTGTATTAAATATACAAAAAACCTACCTGGTCTCATAAAATACATGTCTCCGGTAAAATATACGGTAAAAGTTAATGCTCATAACATGTGAAAAGGAATAGAAACTGTCTGTTTTACTGCCTTTGGTGTTCATTTCTTTTGGAAACTGCAGTGCTATGTACTTATTGGTACATATTGGTGTCTCGCTAAAAAGTGCACCCAGGTACATTTATGCCATTGACACCAGGTAGAAAAAAATATGGGTAATATTATAAATAAAACAGCATTGATATTAAATAATGTTCTTAATTGTTTTATTTGTTTAATTGTTTTCCAATATGGTAACATTATTATCTCTGTTAACTTACCTTAAAATATGTTTTAGCATTTCAGCAGAGCAAAAAATGTGCTGTTTTTGTTTATAGCTCTGACCACTGTACATCAAGGCAAATTCTTTCTGCATAAATTGTACTGACAGCTATTTTGTATTGCACATGGCACAAAGCGATTGGGATTCAGAATAGACTTTCTGTGCTCGCCAAGACTGGATTAACAGCTCTTAGGCTTTTAAAAAACATTGCTTATTCAGAGAACATGGTATGCATTCAAAAGAGACTGTGCTTTGGATTGAAGAATACTTGATATCAAAACAGATAAATGCAATGCGTTTTTTTAAAAGTAAATAAATTGTTTTGTCTTTTAATAGCTGTCTTTTGAAGGAGCTTCTACGTTCAGTCCTAAGCCTGTAGACACCAGCAGTGTCACCCTGACCTGGGATCAGTATGTAAGCAGCTTCAATTAATTCCATACAATATAAACCAGCCCAACATGGACCAAAGAGGAGATTACATCAATAACCATTGATTGCCGCTTTTATTGATATTTCTCAAATCGCCAAATAGCAAAACATATTTTAGGAGTCGTTTTAGAAATTGCCTCATATACTGTCTATATACCACAGGCCAGCTTTGTACATTAACAGGATTAAAAATAACTGCACTTTAAATCTGGTGTTGTAGGCCATGGCAGAACGGTTGGCTGAGAATTATCATCACATCTGGGCAGCCAGGAAACTGCAGGAACTGGAGAGTAAAGGTGTGTGTTACAGATAGGCCGCTGTGAGAAATGATACAGTGAATTAAATAAGGGTTCCTGCAGCCACCTGCGTATTACACTGAAACATAACACTGTGAAATAGGAATACTGTGTATGGTGTGTGTTGAGGTGTGGATGTACATTGTACACTACCATTCAAAAATTTAGAATAAGATTTTTAAATAATAAATAAGTAGAAATGACATTGAATTGACAGTAAAAACATTTATAATGTTATAAATTATTTCTATTTCCAATAAATAATTTGTAAATCTTTCTGTTCATCAAATAATTAACAAATGTACCGCTAATGTTTTCAACACTGATAATAATAGGAAAGGTTTATCGATTCTGCAAATCAGTAATGATTTTTGAAGGATCAAGTGATTCTAAAGACTGAAATAATATTAATTATAATTATTATTATAATAATTATAATTATTATTATTATATCATTATGTACACCTGTGCTGTACACTATCCTACTTCTTACAAAGTATCAAAGAAATTTAATGTAACAATAATACAATCAACTATTTCATAGAACTGTGTAACATGCACTATTAAGGCAACAAACTAACTGCAGGAATTTATTTAATATGTATAAATGACTCCATTCACAATGGGAATTGACCATAATCTGTTTTTGTCCAGGAGGTGGCAGTCACCCTCTGCTTGTACCTTACGATGCTCTGAGCTTCAAAGACAAGAGTCGAGTCAGAGACAAAGCTCAAGATGTTCTCAAGTTCTTCCACATCAATGGGTACTCGGTGAGGAGGTGAGGATGCTTTCCTGCTACTGGACACTAGAACGAGCATCATGCCTTTGAAGTGTCCGTTTCATTTTCACTGACTGGATTTTCACTGCACAGGAACAGAAAGGTGGCAGATGCTGATTCCCCAGCGATTGCGAGCCGCTTCACTTATGGCCTGCTTCAGCAAGCCCTCTGTCTCACTGAGCAAGCCCAGGAGCAGTTACTAGAGCTGGGTTAGACACACACACATTGCCCTGTTCTTCCACTCCGCTTCTCTCCAATTATTTATTTGCACATCTGTCTTTTTATATAAGTGCCCTGTAGTTTCAAGACTTCACTAATCCGAAAGGTAAAAGGATAGTTTACATAACAGTTTAGATTCTGTTATCCGTCATCCTCATGCTTTTCCAAATCCTAAGGCAAAAAAAGTTAGCTCAAAAAAGTTTTTTATAGAATCAAATGTGATGTAGGCAGAGGCTGTAAAGCTAAAAAAAATAAAATAAAATAAAATCGCAGTAGTCCAAGTCTCTTGAAGCCATATAATAAATATCAAATGACTAGCTGTCATATTAAACCTGCATTTTTTCACAAAAAACGAATAAAAAATTTCAACTATGTCATCTCATTTGTGTGATGCATGTGAAAACCTTGCATTGAAATCTGCTAATAAAATATAAATGTATTTTGTTCTGTGTTTTGCAGAGGTTGCTCAGGCTCGAGGGCAGATTAACAGGGCTGAGAAAGTTCCCCACGAACAACAAATTAATTTCTTTATTAAGGTCAGTTAACTTTACTGCAGGTCAGATATTTGGAACAGAACTTTACACTGAAATCTAATTCATCACAGCATAGCAGCTAACTGATTCAGTATGACAGACCTATTTAAATAACTGCCTGATTTGATCTCCAAATGATTATTTAAATTAAATGGATTGTTGGATTCCTTTAAAGCCTCTGCAGATTTGTAGTTTGTGTATTGGATTGTTTATTGTATCTTTAATGGTAACCAAGAGAACGTCTCAGCTTGTTCAGAGCTGTGGGATAAACATTTACATGTTTTTATAATTGAACCACAGTGGTCATGGGACATTTTAGTAGTGGCCGATAATTACAGCTTTGTATTGTTTGTCCGAACGGACATCTCTGTGGGGCCGTGTCATTACTGATCAAATAATTGATTAGACACCATGTTTTGCTATCCATCCCTGTTCTGAGAATATGCTGCCTTGCTGTTAAAAGTCTTACTTGAAGATCAATAACAACAGTCAGCAGTTCCCCGATCACCTCAACTATCAATCTCATTAATGTGCACTAAAATCTTCAAATCCTAACTACAAAAGTCTGAAATTAACATTTCTTCAGCTGGTGACTGTTGTTTTATTCTGTTGTTTAGAAGCCTTTTTCTTTCTGTCCCAGGTTGTGTTGCCACTATTAGATCAATACTTCAAAAATCACTATCCCTACTTCCTCTCAACTACAATATGTTCACTTAGAGATGGCTGCCAGTCCACCAATAAAGAAAAAGAGATGGCCACGAGGTAATTTGTGACTGCTATTTACATGTGATTGTGTGAGTCTGGTTTTTCTTACTTAAGTCAGCGCTCCTCTGTAACTTTATAAAAGCTGTGTGGATTTACATTGAGTGGTGCCCTTATGGGTGATAAGGCCACATGAAAAGATAATAGAATACTACTAATACTACACTTATTATTTGAAAGCTTTAGCTTATGGAATAATTCATAGGTGGTAAAACTTGTATGATTGTGCGCCCAAAGCCATTTGGTCTCCAAGAAGCATTTCACTTTATTGAACACTTTATTTTGTGCACTTTGTATTAAAAAGAAGATTTCTAGCATCCCAGAATGTAATCCCTTTTGGATACACAGCAAATAAATTTAAAGAATTCAAGTAGAATTCATTTATTTCTTAAAAAGCATCGTTTTTTTACTATATAACGAAGCTTGTTACTATGTTCACCTGTGATAAATATCTGTAAATGCTAGAATATTATTAATTCTGTAAAAAAACTCCACAAAGATGGAGAAACGTGTGTGTGTGTGTGTATACACATATGGCTGATTGCATGTCTGTGTCTCCATGTTCACTTTTGCTACTGTCATTATATATTTTCAATTCCATCTATCTTGTTTTTTCCCATTCATTTCCCTCATTCTTTCTCTTACCTTCATCCTCTCTCCTGTTATTTCCTAGTTTATTCTGTAAACTCGGATCTCTAGCCAGACGCAGAATCTCTCTGTTTGGTAAGGGTTGGTGTCTTTTTCTTCATTCTCCTTTGTGTCTTTCTCTTTTTGTTTGCAGTAAAAATCTGCTTGATTATTTATCTAGAAACACTTTTAATTTAGAGGCACTTTGTATTCATCTCATGCACTCTCAGCATTATCCACAGCCATTGTTCACTCACCCCAGTCTTGTAGTGCTGAGGTGAATACTTACATACCTCATTAATTTTATTAACCCACCCTCCCTTGAAAACATAAATCAGGAGCTGGTTTCCTTTTACTGCCATGTTTCCTCTTAGGAAATGATGCCCTTGCTTTGGTGAGCTGTCTACAAATCCTGGCACAGTCCCTGGATGGAAGGTAGTTAATGCTGCATTGCATGTTTAGTGTAGTGATATAGAATGAATTGTAACATTAACTGTAGGTACTTGACTGTGGGGAACCTTTTTGGTGGATCTACTGATCATTTGAGAACTTAGTAAATAATTAGTGAAGTTAATATATCAAATAAACAATAATTTGTATAATATTTAAATATGAAATAATTGATTTAAAGTGCCCCTATTATAATTTTTTTTTAAATGTTGAAAATTTCATGTATTGTGTAAAACAGTAAGTGAATAAAACTATCCTGCAAAGTTTTCAATCTGAAAGTGCGCCTTGTTTAAAGTGTCTTTTAAAAGAAAGAGTGGACTCTGAATCATCGAGCCGCTTCATCATGTTGAAGTCTACATAAATCATTTGCATATTGTCCACCCACTTTTCACATTGGTCTGAATGAAAATGCAGATTCATTCTTTGCCACTAGGTTTCTGGTAAATGCTGCTTTATTAGGCGTTGCAGTCATGATAAAATGGAAATGAAATCGACCAATTGGATTTATAGCTACAGATTAGTGTCAAGGAGGGAAAAATGAATGGTTAAACATATGTATATGTGAATTAGTGCTGTATTACATATAAATATACTCATTATATAGACATACAATTTTACTTAAATATATAAATGCATGTGTTTGTATTTATATATATTCAAATATGCACAATATACACAAGTATATTGTATAAACTTTTATTTTGGATGTGTGTGTGTGTGTATATATATATACAGTACAGGCCAAAAGTTTGGACAAACCCTCTCATTCAATGTGTTTGTTTTCATGATCTTTTACATTGGTGGATTTTCACTGAAGGCATCAAAACTATGAATGAACACATGTGGAGTTATGTACTTAACAAAAAAAGGTGAAATATATCTGTTTACATAGTTACATAGTTCAATGTGCTGACTATAAAATCAAAATTAACAGTGACACTCAAAATTGAAGTGGAAAAACACACTACAGGCTGATCCAACTTTGATGTAATGTCCTTAAAACAAGTCAAAATGAGTCTTGCCTGTATGACCTCCCAACAATGCTCCTGATGAGGTGGCGTATGGTCTTTTGAGGGATCTCCTCCCAGACCTGGACTAAAGCAACCATGTCCAAGATGCTCAGTTGGATTCCGGTCTGGGGAACAGACAGGCCAGTCCAAAGCGTCCATGCCTTTGTCTTGCAGGAACTGCTGACACACTCCAGCTACATGAGGTCTAGCATTGTCTTGCATAAGGAGGAAACCAGGGCCAACCGCACCAGAATATGGTCTAACAAGGGGTCTGAGGATCTAATTTCAGTACCTAGTGACAGTCAGGCTACCTCTGGTGAGCACATGGAGGGCTGTGAAGCCCTACAAAGAAATGCCACCCCACCCCACACCATTACTGACCCACTGTCAAGCCGGTCATGCTGGAGGATGTTGCAGGCAGCAGAATGTTCTCCACGGCTGTCACATGTGCTCAGTGTGGACCTGCTTTCATCTCTGAAGAGCACAGGGCACCAGTGGCGAATATGCCAATCTTGATGTTCTCTGGCGAATGCTAAACGTCCTGCACAGTGTTGGGCTGTTTGTGGAGACACATGCACATTTTACCCTGACGTGTTACTTAATGTTTTACATTCAGGGGCCGCATAAAACGTTTTTTGACTAGTCTTACAAGTAAGCCGTCTAATTTTTTTCTTTAAGACTGGTCTTAACTTTGTAAGCCAGTTGCATAAAATCTTAGACTGGACTGATTACCCCATGGCTAACTTTTCCTCACGATCTATGTTGCCATGGAAACCAACTGTCAACTGTGCCAGATGCCAGATTTTGTCAATTTTGTTTAAGCTGTTCAGCGTCGTACTTTTCCCTACAATGCAGAGCGAATAAGACTGTCTAACTTATTTCATGCAACAGTCTTACCACACTGACTTTAGTTGGTCAGGCTAATTCTTAGACAAAGTCTTAAGACAATGGCTATGTTT
>JAUCNO010000279.1:6193423-6205871 GCA_032353835.1 Enteromius viviparus | reverse complement strand
GAGAAATGGTAATATTGTGTATCTGGAATGAATTTTAGATCTTTAAGTCCATCTCATGAAAAATCGGAGCAGAAACACAGGTGTTGCGTTTTTATTTTTGTTGAGTGTATATTCATTACATGTTTAAACACTTGTTTTTGTTCAGAATTTCAAATGGGAAGAGCAGAACTTTGTTGTTCAGAATGAAATCAACAACATGACATTCCTGGTGAATGGTAGCAAAAGCAGGATTTATAAGGTCTCTTTTCATTTCACTAATACTGTATTACTTGTTTTGAACACATTTCAGTTTTTCCCCATCATTAAATCTGTAAATGTCTTTGTCCCAAATTTTTACACTAATTTTTGAAAAGAAATTAATCTTTGGTCTGTAAACTCTGAGGCCTGCAGGGACTTTAATATAGGCCCAAGTCATTACTCAACCCAAATATGCTGTTCAATATTATTGAATGAATCTAAATTGTATGATTTTCCATTAGGGAGGGGTGTGCAACCAGGAGAGGAGAAAGATGAAGAGGAAAGGTGATTGTTACTCCACACACACCTCTCTAATTGTGGCGGCACCAAAAAAACTACTCTCGGTTGCCATGAATGGATGTTGCCATCACTATCAGGGCCTGATTGCTAATGCCAAAAGCCGTTTCTCTCAGGTACATCTGTTTATACTGATCAATAATGTGTAAAAAATATTGTAATTCTTTTTCCTGATGCCTGAAACAATCATCTGCTTCTAGAGGGACACAGAAGATGAGGTCAGGGCATACCTTCGCAGCAACCTGCAACAGGTGAGCCAGAAGATAACTTGTGAAAGAACCGATAAAGTCCTGTGAAAATGTTATTTGAGCCTCCTTACCTCAACTCAATTTTTTTTTCTTGCCAGGATTTGTGTGAAAACTCAGTCGATCACCTCAGTGTTGAGAGGATCTTAAGCATTGCTCGTGTTCTTTTCCATCTGGATCAGGTTAGACTGGTAGTGAATTACTACAAACAATCCCAAATTGTATATAAATACATTCAAATGTGAACCAGTGTAGTCCAGTGGAGATTATTCTGGTGTGTGTATGGTATTTGATTTACATTAAGCTGTGTTTCTGTCAGGTGGAGCGACCTCAGAAGATGAAGAGGGCAGTGTGGCATAGGATGTTGTCTAAGCAGAGGAAACGAGCTGTAGTTGCTTGTTTGAGAATGGTTCCTTTGTACAATCTACCAAGGTTTGCTCCCCCAGTCCATTTACTCTTCATATAGCATTATGAATTACCCCAGTTATAAAAGCTGAAGGCGGCAGAAATACGTGTCAATTGCAATGTTGTCAAGCTAACTCAGATAAAGAGAACATTCTGTCGTCTTCCTTGTTTTTTATTGGACTGGAACCAATATTAATTACTAGCTTTTAACATGAGATTTGTCTTTTTCTGCAGGCATAGAGCGGTGAACCTTTTCCTGCAGGGTTATGAGAAAGGCTGGCTGAAGGCAGAGCATGACTCACCTGAGGACAGACTAATTGAGGATTTGGCTGTGAGTGTGTTTCTGATTGGCTGTGTTCCCCAGTCGAGTTGTTTAATCATGACGTATGTGTAGCCCAACCAGGATGGCTAATTCAACACAGGTTCCCTTGGGAATTTTTGTAATGGGTTTTTATGCGAGGAGCTCCAGTTTGAATCCTGTGTAACTACAGTTTGACAAAATGACATGACTGAATCAACAAATGCTCGTTTATATAAATTTTTCATTTATTAACACTATAAGGTAGGTTTAGGGTTGAATCTGGGCATATTTCCAACATGGTAGAGCATTAACGTTTAGCAACATATTTAACATTCTAAAAACACAGCAATATGTACCTATATCAAAGTAATTTCATCTCAGCGTAATTTCATTAGATCAGGTTGTATAACTTGTATAACTGTAGAACAAAATGGCACAGTCTCTTCTAGTAATGTGAATACAAAAATTGTGCGAATACAGAAAATTCCAGATATTAGAACCCAAGTGCAACATATGAACTTTTTTGATTTTATAGTAATAGGATTACTTTTATACCCATCAGAATGCAGCTCATGTTGAGATCCTGAAACAAGCAACGGAGCAGAGAAACAACATCGATCCACTCTGTCAGCTTATCAATCTCTTCAGTCAAAGTGCTTTGACTGAGAGGAGGTGTGTATGTGTGTGTTTGAGTGTGATTGATTCATGCATTTGTTTGTTTGCTTGTAGATCAAGGCTGACCATTTTAAGCATAATTTTAGCAAATATTTCAGCTCAAGATATTTGACTAGCACTTTTGATGGCTGTTGAAGTAACATGTCGTTAAGCTAGCAAATCAGGAAAGTACAACACACAAATATTTGTTGAAACTGTCAATATGTTTACTAAAAATATATTTATGTTCAATTGCGTTGTTATATGTAATATGTAAAATCTCTTACTCTTGTCACTTTTTTCTACAGTAAACTTGAGGAGGATGACCTGTACATGTGCTATGCAGACATCATGGCCAAGGTAATCTCTGTTAGGACATTCTGGGGAAAATTTGTCCTTTTTGCCACCAAACACATGCAGCGTTCAAGCTAAACTGTAATTCTGCATTGCAGAGTTGCCAAAGTGAGGAAGACCAGGATGATGATGTCCTGAAGTCTTTTGAGGTAAGCAATGGAAATGAAGGGAATCTGAGTTGATATTGATTTAACTGTAGGAGAAAAGGATGCTGACAGAGTTATGTACTGTATTTGGGTTAATGAATCAAGTAATCAATGATTGACTTCAGGAATAATAGACTTGAGAAACAGTTGGTATGTTTTATTTCTTAGTGAATTGATTGAGTAACTAATTAATTGTCCTAGGAAAAAGAGATGGAAAAGCAGAGGCTGCTGTATCAGCAGGCCAGACTTCATGAACGCGGAGCTGCTGAGATGGTCTTACAGAACCTCAGCGCCAGCAGAGGTATCCGTCAAAACAGGGGGGTCCATGGAAAAAGCTGGATTTTTTTTGTTGTTGTTATTTTTTTATGTCCCAGGTAACATATTAGGATATTAATTAATTTTTTTTAACAGTAATTCCTATATCTATCGAAACTGATATTGGTTTCTAAAACCAAAAATCATGAAATGACTCATTTATTCGTTTGACATAATATGTATATTTTACATAATAGTAATTTTTTTAATATGTATATATAAATATAAATTGTATAAAGTATAAAGTATAAAATACAGAGTTTTTATCTTGTTTATGAAAGTTTTATTCTCAGCCAGGCTGCATGTATTCAATTAAAAAATATATTTTTGAATATATTTGGCAAAGCTTTTCATTTAATTTTCATTATTTTTAATTTTTGAAAATAGTTCCTAATCCTAAAACTGTAAGCATTTTGTATGCATAAAGTTTTACACAAACAGCATTTATTTTGTAACATTCTAAATGTTTTTACTGTCATTTTGATTAATTTAATTCAATCTTCCTTAGTAAACTTTTTTTTTTCTTCTCTCTATTAAATAAAAAAAAAAAGGTCCCTCATAGGGGGATCATCATTATTTAGGTTTGTTGGCATCAAAAAGATCGCAAACCCTGTTGTAAGACATAGGTCACCGTTCATATCTTTATCCTGAGATCTTGAGTCAGCTGGCTATGACTTTTATTATTATAAGTGCTCAATTGTTATGCTGTTAAGTTGGATGTGATATTTCAACCAGGTGATATGGGACCTATGGTAGCAGCCACATTAAAGCTGGGCATTGCAATCCTAAATGGAGGAAACACATCTGTCCAGCAGGTAGGTTTGAAAAGGTCAGGCTGGATTACAGATATGTTTGGGTGATAACGGAAAACCCCAAAGTTTTGACATTTAACACCAAAACCAACTTTTATGTAATGTTCATTCTATCTGTTGTTGAATTCTCTCTAGAAAATGCTGGATTACCTTCGACAGAAGAGAGACATGGGCTTCTTCCACAGTCTGGTCGGCTTAATGCAGTCTTGCAGGTTCAACTGTTATTTGCTAATGTATTGTGAGACATTCCCTGACAGAAAACAGCTGCTCAAACCACATTAAAGTGGAGAAATGCTTTGTTCATCCATTTATCACTGTCACCCTCCTTCTGTGTTCAATTTCAAAGTAACTTGGTATAATCAAGAGAAAAGAACATCGTTTTACATCACTTTTTTCCCTTTCAATCTGTTTCTTTGCTGTAATTGGAAGTGTCTGTTGAATTTCTGTGTTAGTTTGTATTTCAAAAAAAGAGGACTGTGGTTTTGATGTTGCTTTTGTAATTCTGTGTGTCATAGCGTGCTGGATTTGAACGCATTTGAGAGGCAGATCAAAGCGGAGAGTTTAGGAGTGGGTGCTGAGGACAATTCAGGTGCATCACCGACATCCACAACAAAGTGCTTTGAAAAACGAATGTGTCTATCAGAAGAGGCAGATATTTCCTTTTTATTGCCATTGATTTGCGTGTACTGCATTTTGCTTTCTCCTTCTGACTCTCTTTCTCAGGCGATAGAGTAATGGCAGATGAACAGCTGACCTGTGATCTTTTCAGATTCCTCCAGCTTCTTTGTGAAGGCCATAATTCTGGTTAGAACAAACATAATGTTTTTAGTTAAGGTTTAATAGTGCAAGATTGTACTACAGCTGTCAACGTCAACAGGTGATGTGAAACATGCTTTGATAAAATACCTTCTCATATACGACTTTAACCATACTGGAAGTAAGCCATTTTTAGACTGATTTCCCTGAAGTGTGTACACACATTGTAGTCCTACAAAACCATGGTCCAACATTGCAGCAGCTGACTCAAGCAATTTTGCATGAATTAAATGGATCAAAAGTGATGGTTTAAAAGTAATGATGTTCCAAAATATATATTTCGAATGTTCACAAAACTAGTAAGCAGTACAGCTGTGTTAAACATTAATAATGTTTCCTGAGTGTCAAATCACTTTATTAGAATGATTTCTAAATGATCATGTGAAGCCTAGACTAGAGTAACAGCTGCTGAAATTTCTGTTTTATTTAGTTATATTATATTTTTAAAATATATTTTTCATTGTAATGATATATACAATATTACTGTTTTACTGTATTTTCAAGTGTTTAAGAGCCTTTAAATCTTTAACATTTTTAAGATGAGAAATTCAGTCTAGTGTTTTACTATAACTATAATGAAAATGTTTTACAATAAGTTTTGTTTAGCAGTATACATCAAACACAGGTGAGACTTCTAACAATTGCAATAATTTAGAAGTGGATTTTATTGTAATCTGAACTTGACATGTTTAAAATATCATTAATAAGCAAAAATCCCCATTGGCAGTATTGGACGCCCACTGGTGCACTGCAGCTGTAGTCTAGCAACCAAAACATGTTTGTTATTTGGTTTCAAATAGTCAAAAAAAAAAAAAAAATGAATCCACAACATCGCAAAAGGAAAAACAGTTTGTACATTCTGAATGAAAGGAATGTAAGAAGCATCAATACTGTATAGCCTGATCTTTTTTTTATAAAAACTTCCTCCACAGACTTCCAGAACTACCTGAGGACTCAAACTGGAAACAACACAACGGTCAACATCATCATCTCCACTGTGGACTATCTGCTCAGGGTCCAGGTAAGCCCACTGACTCCAAACACTAGTTTCTTACATTCTTCATTTTGTCTGTCTGTAATATACATGACATAGAATGAAAAATGCATGTTTGCTGCTGTAAGTGGTTTGAGAGTTTCAGCACCGAATGGAGAAGGGCTCAAAACAGTGAGACAAAGCTTGTTGCCAAATAAAATTTCCATAAACCATTCACTGCTGACGGGCCACCTCTATTTTGTTTGTGTGATACTGAGAATGATGGATGGCCTCATATCTACAGGAGTCCATCAGCGATTTCTACTGGTATTATTCAGGGAAGAATGTGATTGATGAGCGTGGTCAGCACAACTTCTCTAAAGCCATCAGCGTGGCCAAGCAGGTGTTCAACACACTTACTGAATACGTTCAGGTAAATCCTCATAAGCAAATGAAAAATCAGATTTGTCAAGTTGTAGAGATACTGGGTAATATTTGATAACTGTATTTCCTAAAGTTCTATTTTATTTTCTCCTTTTTAACATTTTATTTTTAAATAACTGCATCTCAGAGGCCTAATGGCACACCTGCTATGTTCACACAGACTGGTGTTTTTATGTTTTGAAGCAACTCATTTAATTAATCTTTTTCAACTAACATCAATTAAATTTTCTAATTGCCTAATTTAGGGTCCGTGCACAGGAAACCAGCAGAGTTTGGCCCACAGTCGTCTGTGGGATGCTGTTGTTGGCTTCCTCCATGTGTTTGCCCATATGCAAATGAAGCTTTCTCAGGTAAATCTATAGACAAATTACTTTAAATCTTATGTGCTAATTTATTCATTGCCAAAATGAAAATTTAGGAAACTCAATGAAATAAAAGAAAGTAAAGAATGGTGTTTTGCATCTGCAGGATTCTAGCCAAATAGAGCTTCTGAAGGCTTTGATGGACTTACAAAAAGACATGGTGGTAATGTTGCTTTCCATGCTTGAAGGTAGGAGAATCATTGAACTTATTCTTAATTTTATTGCTTCTCCATGCACTTCTTAGAAATGTGGCTTTGTTGATATTCCAATCAATACTAATACACTAATGTCAGTATATCTAGTCTGTTTTACAATTGGTTTGATATCTAAAAAGAATTGTGCCTTTTTTCATCCCAAACGTGAACCCGTATTGGCATCCATATGACTGGAAACCTACCACTGCACCAACCAATTTCTGAAGTTCCAAAAAGCTGTAGAGGGAACAAGTCAAAAGCAACTTTGTTTCAAAGCAACTTCACAATATTAAACAGGAAAATTACAAAATAATAGCTTTAACAATGATGCAAATCCAAAATCCCAAATTGTGCAATAATAGATAATAGCGCTATTATTCAGCTCCAGTCAGTTCGATAACTGTAAAGTTCATCAATTATGAAACAAGTTTTACCCCACTGAAGACATAAGTATTTGTTTATGTTTCTAGGAAATGTAGTGAATGGGACCATTGGCAAACAGATGGTAGATATGCTGGTAGAATCATCCAGCAATGTGGAGATGATCCTCAAGTTCTTTGATATGTTCCTCAAACTCAAAGACCTCACGTCGTCTGAAGCCTTTCGTGAATACGACCCAGATGGCAGAGGACTTATTACCAAGAAGGACTTCCACCGAGCCATGGAAGGCTTCAAGCACTACTCTCAATCAGAGATGCAGTTCCTGTTATCCTGTGCAGAGACAGGAGAAAGCGAGCTTCTGGATTACCCAGACTTTGTGACACGATTTCATGAACCGGCCAAAGATATTGGCTTTAACGTGGCTGTTCTTCTAACCAATCTGTCTGAACACATGCCAAATGATAGCCGCTTGCAGAATTTCCTAGAGCTGGCGGACAGCGTGCTTAAGTATTTCCATCCTCTCCTGGGAAGAATCGAAATCCTGGGCAGCGGGAAACGGATCGAAAGGGTCTACTTTGAGATCAGCGAATCCAGCCGGACACAGTGGGAGAAACCACAGGTATTAAGTAATAATTTCCTTGTGTGCTTTTGTGGTCTACTAATGTGTGTCTTATATGAATGTGTGTTCTGAATGATTCAGGTGAAGGAGAGCAAACGGCAGTTCATCTTTGATGTTGTGAATAAAGGCGGAGAGAAGGAAAAGATGGAGCTATTTGTCAACTTCTGTGAAGACACCATCTTTGAGATGCAGCTTGCTGCACAAATATCTGGTTCTGAGGGTGGAGAAGAACTGAAAGCAAAGGATGACAAAGAGGAGAAAGACAAGGTGGAGAAGAATGAAAACCTTGCTGAAGGCAACAGGATGGCCAAAGACTTTAGATGTTTTTCCATAAGGAACATCGGAAAACACTTAAAGACTATAACCATCAGGAGTATCATCTCAGTGATCTTCTCTTTTTTCCACAATCTTATGCTGTTTATCACTCGTGCCTTTTTAGGTCTGGTTTGGTTCATCCTTTATCTGCTCTACCACATCTTCTTGAGTGGATGGATTATTGACGTGGCTAAAGAAATGAAACTGGCCGACCTTTTCTGTGACCTTCATGATCCTACCATGGTTGAGACCATAGCGTTCAGAGAAGGGGCAGTCAGAGATAATAATATGTGTCATACACGTGCCTTTTCTCCTTGTGGTGATCTTAGAGGAATGAGTATGGATCTGTCTGCGGTGTCCAGGGACCCCCAGCTCCTCACAGATATTTTCGGCTTGTGTTTGAAGAAGGAAGGAGGAAAGTACACACTGTCGAGCAGAGACCAACATGGCAGTCTGGATGAATTTCTAAACACGTCCAAATATCAGGTCAATAGTCTTGAGTATACCATTGTCAGCTTACAAAAACACATTTGTGTTCACTTTGAACATTTTTGTTCAAATACATTTACATTTATGTGGATATACGTGTTCAAAAAGCTCATTTGTGTCCACTTTGATCAGTTTTATCCAAACAGTCAACATATTTGTTACCTTAGTTTCTATCTACTGTATGTCTTCATTGTTACAAACAGGTGGAAATCTGTGAGGAGGATTTTCATGGGGTGCAAGAAGAGGAGGATTCAGATACCAAGAAAGCTTTGTAAGTATTCCAGACTGGGGAGAGATAAAACTCTGAAAACAGAAAATACTGCTGTTTTAACAAGGCATACCGCTGATTTTTAGCTTTCAAGTGTATCATTACTCTACCCCACGGGAAGCTCAAGGAACATATGAAGGGATCTTTGAACTTTCTCGATTGTACTCTTGAGTACAAAGCACATTCAGGACCTGCACAATTAGAAGGGTGTGAAAATAAAATATTATTAAAAAGCTGGGAAATGCTGTTGCTTCCACAGAAGATGATCAAATGCATCACATTTAATAAAAATTCTAGTTTTTTATTTACACGAGAAGTGAAGTCTGATTCCTGATCTCATGAGCTGGTTTGAATCAGTTTAAGACAATATCTCTGCTTAAAAGTATGGGTCAGACTAAGTATTTATTTGTTAAAGTAAATACTTTATTCAGCATAAATTCATAAAATTGATTGAATGACAACAAAGACATTCTCAATGTTATTTAGAATAAATGCTGCTCTAAAGTATAGTTTCCACAAAAATATTAAGCTGCACAACCATTTTGAACACTGAAATGTTTAAGAAAATGTTTCTTAAGCACATATGAATAATTATATTATTATATATTAATTCTTAAGCATATTTGAATCATTTTTGAATGTTTATGTGCTGTGATGCCTAACATTGCCTTTCAATTTTGCAGTGATGATGATAAAAAGGAAAATAAGCCTAAACGGATACATAGAAAACTCAGCTCTTTAAAACCAAATGAAACAGAAGTCCAGGAATCACCTTTTTGGAAAATGATCTGCTCTCATACCACCAAACTGCTGGTATGTTTCTCTCTTTGTCTCAAGACAAGCGACTGACAGATTAACCAGATGGACCTGGACATCCATATGTGATCTGATGACCTACAAGCATGTCTTTTCTCTGCAGAACTGTTTCGCAAGAAATTTCTACAACATGAGATTGTTGGCTCTGTTCCTCACTTTTGCCATCAATTTTATTCTTCTGTTCTTCAAGGTGAGTATTGATTTCTCTGCTAAAACATCAGCTTTATTGTTGTTGCTCAGGCTGGTCTGTTTTGATGTTTTAAGCCACTTGGATTGAGAAACCATCTGAAATAACTGAGCAGTTCTGTCTTGTCTAGACCAGTTTAAACCAGATAACACAGTAAACCACACAACCCCAGATTTGACAGAAAACATCCATATCATTTTTTTATAACCTTTTATAAGGTTTCATCAACCATTGATGATGATGAGGATGTGGCGATCACTCTCCGTGACGACAGCACCAAGGGTTCACAGGAAATTTATTTTGAACTAGAAGAGAACAGTGGCTACATGAAAATGATTCTTCACAGTCTGGCTGTCCTGCACACACTCATCTCACTCTGCTGTATCATCGGCTACTACTGCCTGAAGGTTATACACACTTCACAAGCACACGCACTTCACACAGTACAACAGGCACTTCAGATTTTGTGCAAATACCCACTACATTTCATATGGTGAAATTAAAAACATTCCTTTGATAGACTAAATAATGCTTCACCTTTTTGGCTTATGTTAATTGACCCTTTAGACATACAGTGTGTCTGAAACCAGTATAAAAAACGTCATGTTTTTCAGCATGATTTGATATTATCCAAAGAGGATCTTTGGAACATCTGACCATCTGTACAAAGAGTCACTTGACCAGTGTCATAACTAAGTGAGCTAGAAAAAGTACGCAATCAGAAATGTTTGATCAATTTTAGCTCATAGGTCATTATTCATTAGTTTTTCATGTTTTCAGGATTCAAAATTCTAATCATTAATCTACAGGTTTAAAAATCCTTTTAAAATGCTCTCATCCAACTAACTTGATCATCTGATTCTTGACAGGTTCCTTTAGTAATTTTTAAGCGAGAAAAAGAGCTGGCTCGTAAACTTGAGTTCGATGGACTCTATATCACAGAGCAGCCTTCTGAAGATGACATTAAAGGCCAGTGGGACAGGATGGTCATCAATACACTGTAAGAGCTTTTTGACTGTCTCATAAAGGCTCACATAAGCATTAAATAAAAGGCCATCTTTTATATGAATTTCTGCAAGAAAAGGGTTTACCTAACGGTCACTAATAATTCAGTTTTCTATTTTCTTTGTTTTTTTTAGATCATACCCGAGTAATTATTGGGATAAATTTGTGAAAAGGAAGGTAAGATTGTAACGTCGTGGCGAACTCACTGCTGTGTGTGCATGAATGCTGAACCTCCCAGTGAGGCAGAGAGCAGAAGACACGGAAGGATCAGATCAACGGGGTTTAATAAATCAAATACAAAACAAAAGCTGGCAAGGCAGCATAAATCAAAACACACGAGAGGGAAACACAACTAACATAACTTCAACAAGACCTGAATGAAACCAAAAAACAGCGGTATTTAAAGGGGAGAAATAAACGACAAAAGTGAGGGCAGGTGCAAAATCACAGGTGAAACAATTGAACTAAATAGGGAACAAACCAAACAGACCGGACTAAACCAAAATACACAAAGACACGGGGGAGCACGATACAAGACAGAGACAGAATGTGACATTACACCCCCCTCCCGGAAAGGCGCACCTGCGCCGTTAGTACATCACTGGGGAGGGGGGGTTGGGCGCTCTGGAGACAGGCCCTGGGTGGCCTGTATGCCGCCTGCCTCCAGGGCGGATCGATTGCCCTGACAGACCATACAGGGAGGATTATAACAGAAAGACCAATGCCCAAAGCCCTAAAAGGCCATGGTGGCTTGGGCATCGGCCGAAACACTCCACTTACAGTCCACACAGCCTTACCCCTCCCGCCCACCCTTCCTGGGACCCACCCTTTACTAATTCTTGACGGGGCTCCCCGGGGGGCACACAGAAGGTCCATAGTCGGGTGGACGCCTAGGAGGGCGTACAATGTACATGGCAGAGACAGGGGGCAGCAGGTAATCCGCTATGGCCTCTGGAGGGTCGGGCCACTGCAGCAGGTCATCCGCTACTGCCTCTGGAGGGTCAGGCCACTGAAGCACGTCATCCGCTACGGCCTTGAGGTGGTCGGGCCACCGCAGCAGGTCATCCGCTACGGCCTCAGGAACTGCCCGGACTGGAACAGGCACCGGAACTGGAACGAGCTCTGGAACTTCCCGAACTAGAGCGGGCACTGGAACTGGAACCGGCTCAGGAAACACCCGGGCTGGAACGGGCACTGGAACTAGAGCAGGCTCTGGAACTGCCAGGACTGAAGCGGACACTGGAATTGGAGCGAGCTCTGGAAACACCCGGACTGGAGCGGGCACTGGAACTGGAACCGGCTCAGGAAACACCCGGACTGGAACAGGCACTGGAAAGGCTCAGAAACGACCCGGACTGGAGCGGACACTGGAACTAGAGGGGGCTCTGGAAACACCTGGACTGGAGCGGGCTCCTCGTCCATCTCCTCAGCCGCCAACTGGAGAGCGCGGCGGCATTTTTCCAAAACCGCCATTGATTCCTCATAAGTCAGAATCGGAGGAATCCTCCACGGGAACGGGAAATCCCCACACGGCCATCCGTGCCGCGGGGGCGAAGCCGGAGCTGCCCTCCGGGATTCAGAGTGGCGCGGGGCTATGGGCGGCGGACCACGCCGGATCGCAAGCCGGCTTCCTGGCTTCGAAGCTCGCCTTATTGCATCGGCGAGGATGAACGTGTTCGAGGGAGTGAACGCCATCCTCTAGTCGAGGTCTCGTTCTGTAACGTGAATGACAGAGCACACGACGGACTAAATCAAAGAATATTTAATTAAACAAAACTCCAGAACAAAAGAAAAGGCTGACGAGGCAGCAAAA
>JAUCNO010000279.1:6131555-6149350 GCA_032353835.1 Enteromius viviparus | reverse complement strand
ACTTAAATAGGGCAGACAATAACGCTAATTAACAAGACACACCTGAACATAATCAACAATAGACAGAAACTAGGTCATGGGTAAATGACAACAAACAGTGCAGGGGCGTGACATATAGTTGGAATTGTCATGATTATAATATAATTTTGGCACTGTAAATAATATTTAATCATTAATTGCTTTATGGCTAACATATTAAATAGCAATTGTAAACCATTTTTTGGCACTTTTTTTAGTTGACGGTCATGCACTGTATTATCTCATTTAAAAAAAAATTATTTCATGTAATTCCAAAGTAAATAAACCATTACTAAATGTTATTTGCCATGTAATTAATTTCAAATCTAATGTTGGAAATGCATCGCTCAGCTCCAGAGCACTGCTAACTAAGCTAGAAACTTGTTTTAGTGGCCAGACACACACACTGCCTCAGCTAATGTGCTGTAAAGTTCATTCTGGTTACATCAACTCCCTCATGACCCCACACACCTCTTGCGGGGGGAACCGCCAGCCGGTTCATCTGTCAGAAAGAAGAATGAGTGGTCCGTTTTTGCTGTTGATGCTGGACAGCGTGACCAAGGGATCTGTGACTTACATTTCAGCGAGATTTAAGAATGTCACTTGAGGCAAGACGCCTAGGTCAGACTTTCCACATATACCCTCTTTCCCTCTCTTTCTGTTTCCAGCTTCCTTCCCCCCCCTTATGATTTTCCCCAGCTTGCTATGAGTTTGATGTTATGTCTGGCAGAAGACTGCATAAATTCATTTTCCACCATCACAAGCTCGCTGAGTGCTTATGCAGGAGTTAATGAGCCATTCATTCAGTGCTGTCTCCAGCAGACCACAACCATCTCCAGCAAATTAGACTTTCGTTCTGCCTCAAGACGACACAAGGAAAACACAACAGAGAGATTTAGTCTTGGCCTCGGCGGAGGGTTTAAGCAAGCAGGGTTAGCCTAAAAAATAGGCAGCAGAAACCCCAAAATTAAGCTTTATTTTGCAGATGTGATGCAATTTAATGCAATTATTACGCTACCATGACTTTGAAGGCTTGTTTCAAGGGAGTTATTCTGACATTATTTGCTGTAATTTCTAGCTGTAAACAAATGTTTGCTTATTAATAACATCAAAGCATTTTACAACGTTGCATTTTGTTATGTTGCATATTCCTAGACATTTACATCTCTAATGAGAAATGTTATCAACAAAGTTTAGATGTTAACTGAGAACATATAAAATATACAAATTGCAAGTTTTTTTTCTTGTTTTCCAGTACATTTTTTTCTTTTTAAAGTCTTGTATGCAGCCAACCAATGCAAAGAGTAGGGCTATCATCTGGAATCACACTTATGAGATGAAAGTACAAGCCTATCAGACATACAAACTAATGTTTTATTAAGAATATGAGATTGGTCTAAAGAATGAATGCAGGATCAGATTCATTTAATCCCACTCGCTCAGTCAATTTCTCATAATGTTCTACTAGACGTAACATACTGCTTTTAATACAGTAATACTATAAACTTTTATCGAAGCAACTCGTGTGTGTGTGTATGTACAGTATATATATACATATATATACACACACAGTATTTTGCCATTTCAGCCAGCTATCAAGACCACACACAAACATGCCTTTGTAGAAGTACAGACATGTATTTTGGAAAAGGCCACTCTAGACAGGCTCCTATGTTTCCTTGCATTCCTGTCGAATATAAGAAGGAATCTGCTTTAATAGTTGTCAATCAAAGTCAAACCTGTCTGGACCAGATGACTGATGCTCACTCCTCTCCCTCTCTCTTTCTTTGTGTCTTTTGCTTTCCGTATATCCAGCTTTTATTCTCTGCCTGACTCACTCTTCTTATCTGAGTATCTCGTCTCTTTTTTTGTGTGTGTGTCTTTATTTTAATTTGTCTCCTTTTTTCACAGTCCCCTCTGTGATCAGATGCTCGGTTAATTAGTTTGAGGGTCCTGCTGTCTAAACTCGATCCAGAGTCAACACAACTTTTTTTTTTTTTCTCAGAGACCACACAGAGCAGCATGTTCTCAAGAGTGTCAGTGAGGGAACATGTTGCCTCACAATGACTATACTCTATAAAATTAATGCAGAAACGAATCACATGCACCATATAAAGTATTTTGTAGTATAAAGTACAAACATACTGCTATTTTCAAGCTCAAAACATATTCAACTTTGTGAGTTGACACAAACGAATGCATCAGCAGAAGGCCATCTACATTTGCAGAGAATAAATCAGTAATGACTGTCATCTGATAAAAAACATACCACCTGCCTAGTGAGGTAACATGAAGAAAGCAGGATGCACTTTTATTCATGTTGCGGATTCTTGGTGCACATGATCATGATTTCAGTTCGAGCTTAACCATTTATTTGGTGCGTTTCAGTGCAGATTGTGTTGTGAACCTGTCACAGTTTAATGCAAATTTTGTAAAGTGGATGCTATAGAAGGATGGGGGAGTTAAAAGCTATATTTGACACAACAGCAAACCCACAAGTCAGTGTTTGTTTATGCTTTTGCCCATTATGCATGTGAAGGCGCATTTCTTAAAGTAACAGCACTTGAAAAATGACTCGGAGAGCCAGAGAAAGAGTGAAAAATGGTCATTTCCCTTTTTGCTAAATTTCAAATGGATAACTTTGTCCCAACTTTAGGTTTACCTAAAACAGTAGTTCTAGCGACATGACTTTGAAACTGTAATGCAGGTATATTGTCAAAACATCAAATGATGAAATTACATTTAAATTGGAAGAAAAATGTCTTCAAAGTCATAATTCATTTAGCTCTACATTAACATTTTTGCTTGTAACTGTGTAATTACTTTGTACACACACACACACACACACACATTTTACTCTGTCCTGTGTTTATGGACTATTACATAAAGAAAAGGATGTTGTGAGAAAATAGTATGCCTGGTTACTTGAGTGAGTTGTTTGTTTAAAAGATGAGCTTCAATAGAAGGCAATAAATAAACTTTCTTCTGTTGTCTATCTTTATATCCTCTTCTAAACATCGAAATATTCAGATTAAAAGCATTTTTTCATCAAATGTTTGCTAGTTTTGGGATATGAGCATGATTTTATATACAAAATAGGGTTATCTTTGTAAAAGTGTGACACTGTCATCCTGTGGGACTGAACTTTGTGAAATTTGTTTTGTTTGTAGTTTGTCGCGTTTGTTTTCGTTGACATACTTCTAATATGGCTAAATAAGCTTGAAATGATATAATTAAAGGTAGAGATGACCCGGAAGGGTTTAATGTTCTCATTATTTACTCGTCTTTTTGTGGTTGGATACCTCTGTGACCTGCAAACCCCGCCCCAAATTGTTCTTTTGAGCCTGATCTGTTCAGTGAATCGGTTGATCCAATTCACAAAACTGATCTGAATGATCCATTCATGAACTAGACTGTTCCGATCTGCTTACTGAAAGGGAAGATTATTAGTCAATAATGATTTTGGTCTCTGTCTTGATTTCAGAAGAATTGGAGTATAAGACACAAGTCATAAGGACTACTCTAATAGTGCTTTTCTATACTCACCCTTTTTGAAACTTGAAAACTTCAATGAGAATTTGTATGATTTTTTTTTATGTTAGGAGCTATATCCCTTTAAACTTGACCTTCTAGTGTGAAAATATGTGCCATAAAGAACAGAAGCTTCTTACGTCTGTATTCTGAAGTCCACATCAATGAATGTTTTAATGATGGTTGATTTAGCTTATGCATTGAGGCACATACCTATACGGTAGATCTACACACACCCATACACACACTGAGTTCAAGGTTCATTGAGGCATATAGTCAGGACACACTCTTTAATTAGTGTAAGAAATAGTTTACCTCTGAGCGCTTTGGCTTGGATTTAATATAGTGTAGCAGATATCATCCTGGCTGACATTAATAGCCTCATTTCCTCTTTCAACTTCCTCTGTCCATGTATGGAACACTCTCATGTCTCTGTACATTCTCCCTACATGTTTTAAATACAAAAGAATATCCAAACACTTTTTTACATCATGAACACATAAATAAAAAAGAACGCAGGGTAAAGAAATATTCGATTATTTGTGTGTAGCTTATGCGTTATCTGCAATGTGGATTTAAAAGTTTGGCGCGTCATTAGGACTTTTTTAAAAGAGATTTTTTTTTTTTATTAAGAAAGTGATTAATCGTAATAAGTTATTTATATTGATCAAATAAATGCTGAATGTATGAAGTTAGTTTTTAATTCCCCTAATTAATTAATAAATAATTCCACAATAATGTTGCACAGAAATTTGTATATGTTTGGTCTTTATTTTACAAAAAAAGTTGATTCACATTAAAATGTTACAATGTACAGCATCGTGCTTGCATTAAATTACTTAAAATGTTACTTTGATATATAATACAACTGGTTTTTAGCCCCTTTGTGTTTTCATTTTGGTATCCAAAACATAAATATATTAGAACTCACTGACATATTGATAGCTGGTGGCTAAGCATTGATTGATTTGATATTTGATCTGGGGATTGATTTTTTTTCATGCAGTTAATGTAAAACAGTAGGAGACTTAAAAGGCTCTTAGAAGCAAGCAACATCAAGAATCATAAACCATTAGATTTCCCAGTGATTGGATGGTTTGTTTTTTCCTGAAATTTCCCCCTTCATTCCTTCCTCTGGTTCCCCTCATAAACCCTGAGATCTCACAGTATGGAGTCAACTTTCTGTCCAATCCACTTAGAGTTTAATAAGGGCACACACACACCCCAGTGTGAGTTAACCCTCATTACTGGGGCTTGATTTGTAGCGGTCAGGAGTTTACCGTTAAGGTCAGTGGTAAGAATATGTGCAGAGAAGTGAAGAGGATTCATTTAAATTTGTCATGCTGTTCATAAATGGATTCTGTTCTGTTGTATGTTTTCAATAAACACAGTAACAGGTGATAGAGCTCTGCAGATTTCCCAAGATAATTGATTAGAAAAAATATTCAGCTCTCTTACAGAAGCCAGTCATAAAGGATTGTTTTGGGTTCAATAATTTCTTTCAGCAGCATTTGTCATGCTGTCAATTACTTTAGAAAACAATGTTTTCCATATAGGGCGATATATGGCACTAAAATAAATATTAAAAAACACAGCATTTCTTATTGTACACAATACTAGTGTGATTCAGTTGCTTATTAACATTGTAAAGGTGCTCTATGCGATCATGTTTGACATCACTTCCGCTGACATTTCTGGTAAATAAAAAACAAAACAGAGAACAGAGAAAGGCCCCCCCGAGTGATTCTGTAACTAGCTAGTACTAGCTAGCAAGGACCTACAGACCTAAACCTAATAAGGCTAAAAGATGCAAACTATTACTTAAACTATTACTTATTATTACTATTATTAAACTAGTTATCGTGACTTTACCTACATGTGGAATAAAAAACTTGCCACCTGTGCATCAGTTTGGAAGTCCTTTTGACGGCAGAATTGCTCTCCACCGTTTTAACAAATCCCCAATGAAAATGTGGGTCTTGTTTCGGTCGAGCCTCAGCCATTTTCCAAAAATAATACACAGTATTCTGCTAACCCACTCTCAGATTTATGCTGTACAATCAACTCTATTATGTGCAAGCACATTAAACCCCACCTCTGATTGGTTGGCCGAAGTTTGTTTTTGTTGTGGTGCACATCCTGTGCCCCTAGTGTTTGTTTTGGTATTGCAGCATCTTTGTTGTCTTTCGAGACCGTGTTTTTTCCCAATGTATTCAGTGTAAACAGCAAGACGATCAAGGGGTTATGCATACGGTTTGAGATAAAAATAGCGCTAAAATCCAGGAACATCGCATAGAGCACTTTTAACGCATGTGCAAGTTTGCCAGATTGCACACATTAAGTAAAACACCGGGCAGAAAAATATTTCCATTTTTCTTTTGGCTTTTTGCCTTTATTAAAATAGCGAGGAGGGTAGAATCTGGAAATGTCCTCGAGCTAGAATTCGAACTCAAACAATGCAATGGTGTTACAGTATACAGAGAAGTACTGATTTATAGGTATCTGGCAACCCAAAGCATGTTAGCTTGCATAGCAGAGGCAGTCTGGACATTAAAAAGTAACATTTTCAAGATGTTTGCAAAATAATAAAAAATGGAAGTTCTCTTAATCTTAAATTTAAGAAAAATTAAAACGAAATGTAATTAAAAAAAAATTATCATAATGTGCAGACAATATTCAGAAACAACAATAACAAAAAATGCTTTCATAAATTAATGGAAATGTTAGCAAAAATTTTCATATTTTGAACATATTTTTGTTAAACAGTTTTAATTAAGAAAAGAGTCCACTGATGGGAATTAATTCAATATGGAATAACAATAAAACACACTTTGATGTATGAAAGAATTAAAATGGTGTTTAAAGCTGCACATTTCTACTCTGGTGGTTTCAAAGTAATCGTTTAAATCGAATCTTCTCAGTGGCTCCTTATTAATTTATAAAGCTGGCGAATGTTTCTTAGGACATTTAAAAACACTCCAGCACTGCCTGATTTAAATGATTATGCATTAGTAATGTGATGTCATCAGTTAGCAGGTATTGCTGTAGTATTACCTCATTAAACTCAAGCCTGAATCAAACAGTAGACTTGCAAAACCCTTGCGCATGACTCACCAAGAAACATTTGATTTATTAGGTGAGATGCTTAAAGTGTTTTATATTATGGGGCGTTCCTATTCTCTCTCACATACAAATTGTCATTAATCCAAATGCATGTAAATGCATCACAGCATTCAGCCTGAAGTGATTTCTGAGTGCTGGCCTTGTGCTGAGAGCAGCCAGGACTGTGAGTAAGCAAACAGAGCCTGTTCTGCATTTTTATGTTCCGTTTATTTAGGGCTGTCAACAGTCTGTCATTCTGACATCCGCATTCAAGGGAAGCAGAATAAATTCAACAGGAGATATTACTGAAAAGATTCAATGTTTGTGGAAGTAACTGTGTCAGAGGCATACTTTGATAGTATTTGTTTATGTGGAGGTGTGACTGTGTTGAGTTTGTGTACAATTATAAAATTATATAATTTCTGTCAGAGCAAATGACACTTGACATTTCTTGCTATGCTGAACAGCAGATGTTGAGGGTTTTTTATGATTTCCTGCAAGCAATCAGTGCATTCACTTTAGAGTGTCTTTGAAATCATTATTTATAAACCCTCCGAACCAGTCAAGGACAAAAGATTGTGTACATGCAGATTTTTCTTTTGAGATACCTTATAATACCAATACCTGCATGCAAAATTTTTTCAATATTTTTTTGTGCTTTTAATGCTTTGGTGTTGCCGACTTTATATTAAATTTTTCTACTAGTCGAGCACTCACAAATAACTAAAACTAAACTAAACACTAAAATGAAAAAAAACACACAATTACTAAAAATATAATCTAAATTGAAACTGAAAAATTACAAAACATATTTAAAAAAATTTAATAAAAAAAAAATTATTAAAAAAGATTTACACTCTATTACAAACGTGCATGCTTTTGTTTGAATTATGTAAATATGCAACGGCAACAAAAATCTTTAAAACAATAAAATCAGATTAATTTATGCACAGAATAAATTAGAAATAAATGTTTAAATATTACATATTACAAAAGTATCATAGAAACAGAAGTTTATTTAATACATTTTAAATAATAATAATAGAAAAACATTTACATTTAAAAATAGGATCTAATGTACTTTGTTAATATAAAGCAATAATAATAATTTTTAAAAAGTCTGTTATGTTTTAAGGTTAAAGGAAATGTCCATAAACCTTTCAAGAAAAATACTAGCAGACAATTAATAGTATACCTCACTTTTTTAGAATTTCCTTTCCTTCCATTCAATGCAGTTGATGCAGTAAAAAATTTAATCGCATTATATTGTATCCAATAGAGTAAAAAAATGAATTCAGTTTATTTCATGTAGCTAAAAAAACTCGCAAATAAACATTTTTTAATTTCACTTTTTATGTAATTCACACAACTCAATACAAAACTCACAACAAAATTGTTAATAATTATTTAAATTTAATACAAAGCAATTGCAAGATTGTCCTATAGTTTTTGTACTGAGTAATACGAGCATAACATAGTTGAAAATGTGAAAATTTATTCACCCAATTTAACAGGCTGCTGAAAGTAGGCACACGTCGTTGTCTCTGTGTTTTCTCTCGTCTCTCATAAGGAGAAATCTCTGTCTGATTTATCCTGTCTGAAACAGACAGTGACACTTATATCATCTGTCTTAGTGGTATGGTCCCTGCAGAAAAAGAAACATAAACACAGCGAGGCAGGAGCGGGCTGCATACACCTCTGCCTGCGGCGAACAGCACTGTCAGCTTCAGGAAACCTTCAGGAGAAAACCTGTCTACACTCTGGTGAGCTTAGCTCTCAAGGGTAAATCTCAAGGGGCTTTTGGGCTAATATTCATGGATGACTGAAAATAGGACTTTTTATTCAATAATAAACTTTAGGAAGTGTAGGAAACATTCGAATAAGGTCATCATCAGCTAGTTGCAGGTGACATGTTTATAGACTGAAGTAACCCTAGGTCGTGTGAAGCTGTTTATATGTTCTTAAACTCATCCTCATGAGAGTGCAGACAGCTTGTACTCTAACTGCAGGAGCTTCAGTTCTCATCTGGCACTCTTTACCTCCATTCCAAGACTGAAGACTCATGACCTACTAGTGTCTTCTCACTGCCCTATTAGTTAAAACGCCACTCACATATAAACAGACTGTCCTTTAACAATATCACAAACTCACTCACAGTAAATGGGAGGTCTTGATTATTATCCAGATAGCTGGACACGGCAGTGTTGTTATGGATAACTAAAACATTTTCTTTTACTGAAATGCGAAATAAAAGTATATTTAAATATTAGGTTATATAATAAACATTGGATTGCAAAAAACTTGATACGCTTCAACTGAAGTACAATTCCTGAACTAAATGTAAGATAAAATAAATATAAAAAAACAAATAACTAAAACTAAAATGAGAAAAACATACAATTACTAAAAATATGAACTAAATTGAAACTAAAATATTATCATAGCATACTACCACACTGCTTCAGGACACAAGTAGACATTTGATGCACCAGTTTTTACTGCATAAAAAGAAAAAACATAAACATAAAGTAGTTTAAAGTCAGTATAATTATTTATTAATATTCCGATTTACACAGAAAATTATAAATGAGTACTAGCATCATATTATTTAAGCAGGGGAACACCTTCAGCGTGACTGCTCTGAATCATGTGTGCAACCAGACCAATGAAATGGTGAGACGTCATAGGCGGGTGACGTCATCGGCCAGGAAGTATAAAAGCGCATGGAATGTGACTGGCATTCAGCTTCTGTCATAAAGCAAAGCCGGCAGGGATGCTGGAAGTGTGGCGACCAGACAGACGCAGCGTCTCATTCCTTCGAGGAACTAGGGTTACATTCGTAACCTGAGGCGTTCCTCTTCAGGAACTCGAGCCACATCAACGAGACGCTATGGAGAATGAGATGCCCATGCCATGCCACTTGCAAGTCCCTGCCCAGTGTGTGTGCATTAAGAAAGCACAGCAGCACCAGGCGTGGCTCCCAAGTCCAGTCCGTAGAATCGGACAAAAGTGTGAGGGGTGGATCCACCCCGCAGCCCACAGATCTCGTCCAAAGAAACCCCTAACAGCAGGGCCTTGGAAGCGCTGCTGTCAGGGCTAAAGGCGTCACACTGAAGGTGTTCCCCATAGCATCTCGTTGACGCGGCGTCTCGTTCCTTTGAGGAACTAGGGTTACATGTGTAACTTGAGGCGTTTTTAGTGGTACTTCAATCAACTTCAATCGAATAATACGGCAAAATCCTATGCAATTAATCTTGCATTATAACCCAAAATCATAAAGTCAGTACTGACCATGTCAAAACCAAGTTCTAAGATATATTTTTTAGGTTTTAGAAAGCTGGGATCTAGTTGAGAGTGTCTTCTTCACAAGTTAGTTTTTACCAAATCACCTCATTTGAGCTTAATTGAAGTAAAAAATAATTTAAAAAGTAAATTTTAAATACTTGAATCCATATTTTAAGAATTAAGATTTCAATATTTCAGATTACACCACTTTCTTTTTATTAAAAAAAAAATATTTTCACTTCAAAAATGGAGACAATTTATCATTGCAGTCATGCAGCTAAAAATATAGGATACAGTTTTCCTTTAGCTACTGAATTTCAAATGAGGAATCTGATCCTAGATTAGCACTTAAGGGCAGCTTTACCCTGGAGCAGCAATCAGAATGCCCAATCAGCTTCTTTATTCATATACACAGATCATGCCTGCCAAAAGGCTAAGCTTCCCCCAGCCTAACATGTGCTCACCATCACTGGAACATGCATATAAACAACAGTTGTTTTTTATGCATGCCAGAGCCCACTTAATGCATGTACTACTTAGTCATATTTGAGCCACATGTAATAAACCTGTTCTTATACATTTTCTCTCATCCATGATGTTTTAAAGATGATGTGGATTTTATTTTGAATATATAGGCTACTATAGCCCTTGTGTCATGGTTTAATAGACCAGAACTGCTCTGTGTTTGTTATGATAAAGCATTACTCAGATTCCACCACGATTGTTGTGTCAATTAGTCATGAATGGCACTTTGAACAAAATCATACGAGGAACATACGACTTCACCCATTGATGGGAGTCATGTTTTGTTTGGCACAGACTCTGGGTTGTGAAAGGGTCAGTTAAATGACAACCAAAAAAGGCCAGAGACCAGTTCACATTAAACTTAAACTGGACAAGTAATAAATCAACAAGTAATAATAAAAAAAGTAATAAACAAGTAATAAAAGTCTGGCACACACTGTCCAAGGACATTTTCATTATGTATTTTTGATCTCTCTTCGGTTTCGAACCGGTGAATTAGCAGGGCACACTTGTAGTTTCGGATAACAGTTTGCAATTTGTATTGTGTTCTTTGTAGTCAGTAAGTTTTGTCATTAAGATGAATTTTGGTGTAATATTCCGGAGATCTCAGCAGTTTTGTGGTGTCTTAACCAGCCGTGATAAGATGAGCGGTTTTCCCATACTAAAACACTGTGGGGTGCAGCAAAATCATAACAAGTCAGAACAGCGTGGACGAGTCCTTTTATGGTTTTCCCTGTGAAACTTGAGGCATTTCTCATGCAATATCCAATGTTTTCACACCAAATTTCACCTTGCCAAGTTTATGTTCCATACAAATGAGGTGTGGGATTTTATTCCACTGCTTTTAACATTGTTGTTGCATTGCAACGTGCAATTTAGAACGTGTTGTCAGGATCAGAATGTACTATGCGTTTTTTTTTAAGATTCCAGTGATGCCGTAGACAAATATATTTGAATACTTAAAAGAATCACACTTTTATGAAAAGATTCCATGGATGTTAAAGGTTCTTCATGGTTCTTAATGCATTCATATAAATAAAAAAACTTTATTGTTAAGAATGTGTCTTCTAAATTGATCGCTATTAACCATTATAAGAGTTAACCACAACAGTAATAAGTGCACCACATTGTTAAATGCCCTACATTTACTGTATGACCTTTTGTTCCTTGCATTTAAATAGCAGTTTCATGGGAAAGGTACATTCAAACTTAACAGGTTTAAGTGATAACCTGCATCAGCAATTTTAAATCTAGAAATGGCCAGAAATAACATCTGCTTTAGATTAAAGATGAATGGATGTTTCAGACAAAACCTTGTACTCATTAAAGTGGTTAAGATAGGATATTTGCCAAGCTCTGACAAGATTTGGAAATGTGTTTTGATAGAACATACCAAGTCTTTCTGAAAATGTAGTGCGTGGGCTATGTGCACTTTGTTTCACTTGAGTGGTATGAAGACAGGTGGGGTTTCTCTCATATAAGGCTTCATGGATGTACAGTATGTTTGAACTCTATCAACGACCTTTTACCTTAAAAATGACTTTTACTTCAAAAAAATGTTTCTGTAAAATTAATTCCACAAATGTCATCTAATGCGGTGACATTTATACATTTTAGGTAGCCCAGTGTGCATTTACACTTCAAACAGATGCTTTTTACTTCAGAAGCCTGCAATACAAAACATACCACCTCAACTCTCACTTGACATTAGACCATTAAAATTGATGCTGTGTATTGTAGTGTAAATAACAAGGACACATAGGACACTCTCAATAATGAGGTGAATTCCAAATAAATCTGCTCTTCTACAAGTGACACACATACTCACTTCATTTCATTCCTTCGCTGGCTCAGTTTATGGTGTCATGCTCAGTTTGTTGGGTTCCATGTTGTAGCAGATTTTTGGTCATATCTGACATGAACAGAAATTGTGTGTCCCAAGTAATTTGTCAGATCCCCTGTTGCGTCCCAGGTTCGTCTCATGAAAAAGTGTGAGTATAATCTGTGTCCAGATGGAAGGTTGAAATGAATTCTGTCCTGCCTTGATCTACTCATTTGTATCTTCTTGCTCATAGTTCACTAAAAGGCTCTATGTTTTGCCTCGGATGCTGAAGATTTTACACATGGCAGAAATGCAGAATTTGTTGACTTTTTATTTTGTTAGTCTATTTAAAATTTTAAACAAATTAATCACATTATATGCAGATTAACTAATGAGCAGTCAGCCCTCATCTTTACTAAATAAACCCTGACAGGACTCCCACACGCTGCTCAACAAATAAATAACTGCATTAAATACTGATTTAAGTGGCCATTATTTTAGATTTTTAATGTGTATCTGTTGTTCAGCTAAGAATGTACAGTCATTTTAGTGACAAGATGTAGGCAATGTGAAGACTGTCCTTTCAAGGAACAAGAGTGGGCCACAGTGTGATAAAAGTAACATTGGTGTAGTGAGAAACGGAATTAAACAAGAACACACAAATTTACATAACCAAGTCGAAAACATAGTTCTTGGAATTGGTGACTCATTCTTATTTACATAAATCACACAACGGGCCGATACAATGCCTCTTGGAGAGAGAACCATTTAGAACAAACCGATTCACCAGAATGACATTATTCTGCTGCTATGTTTGAAAGTGAGACCATTAGGATGAGCCAATTCCAGTGTATAGTAGCCTATAAGGAGTAGTTTACCCAAAAGTGAAAATTACCCCATACTGTAATTAGAAGTTACTGTATATACAACTAGGATGGCTTGGAGGTGAGTAAATTAATTTAATTTTTGGGTGAACTCTTTAAGAGAGAACTATTCAGCTTGAACCGACTCACTACATTGACCCTGACATGCCAATGCTCTATTTTAGAGGAATATTTGGAATTCACTAGAAAAAAAACAGACTTAAAAATGCTCAAATAAGAGAAGCAGAGAGAATAAAATGTGTTATTATTCCCTGTATTAAAAACGCGACGCAATTTGGGATACTTGTTTTTGTCACCACTGCATTTATTACTGCACATACAGCATTTAACTGTTTAACATCACATTTCTTGTCAGCTGACTGGATTTTATGTAATAAATATTTATTTTCTTTTATGTAATGACATGATGTTTTCACATTATTCTTTTGTGTTCCTTTCCGCTGCTTTTAAATGCAGTAGATGGGAATCTTTGAATGATGCGTTGCATCTTTTTACTGTTCCTATTTAGTGTCTTGTGCGTGAGCGTTAATGTTTTTAATAGGCCCTGTCAAATAGTGTCAGTTTCAAAAAATGATTTCATTCAATTCTCAGCACTACGTCTAGTTTTTTAATAGACAAGAACAGCTCTGTCATGGTCCTTTTTTAAAGTTTAAATAATGCATGACTGACGGCTTAGTCATGTTAAACGTATAAAAAAAAGTTAACAAGACTAAAGCATTTTGGTTGTCACGGATTTGCAGTGTTTCGCCCTGTACGCTGTTACAAAAAAAGAAAAAGGATAGCAATTTATTATTTCTGTCACATCATAATTAATTCAATTTGCAGGCATTATTAAGGCAGCTACTGTATATGAATGTGACTCCATGTGATAAGCCCATACTGCACTCATTTTACCACAGTGGATGCTTCTGTCATTGTAGGGGAACTGTCTTTGTTAGGTTGTATAAATTATTTTCAGTGGTTCTTTTTCAGCGCTGTGGTGGTCTATTGTTTGCCTCAGACAGGGTCTTAAACAAGGGGCAGATACTCATACATTTTGCATGCTAAGAGACTTGATAGCTGATATACACTTTCTGTTTTCCCTCATTCTCAATCTTTATTATTGTAACCATTTCATTGTTAATGAATTCTCATTAATACCTCTATTATCCTATTCTTTAGGGCCACTATGCTTTGTTGATTTCAGACCCCGCATAACATTCATGTAGAATAAGAATGAATTGTTTTGTAAAAAAAAAATGGCCTAGGAAGATTGTAATTCTCTCTCTCTCTGTCTATCTATTTATCTCTATCTTAATATAACTTCAGTGTTATCACACTGCAGTCATGCATATAAAAGTTGTGTTTTTCAGTGTTGCTTGTATGAACTGATTAATTAAGTGTGAATTAATGAATTTCCTTTAATAATACTCATTTCAACCTGCCATCCCTTCACTTTTGATTCTGCTGAATATAGTGACGCTAATGTCACCTAAAGATGAGCGATATTTGTCTGATATTGTAGTGCATATTAAATTCCCTTGATTTCACATCCCTTCATCACATCTCGCATTAAGATCCAATGGGGTTATATGTATATTCCTTTTTTATTTAATTTTTTGCAAAATTGTACTGGATTTCCTGCTGTGAGCTGCTTTCACATTAGCCCCGCATTTGCTGAATGATGATTTAACCGTCTACATTACCAGATAATCTCCCCACATATTAGCATAAAACATTATAGTCTTTGACGCTTAGAAGTTTTCAGCATATTTTAACATCCAAATAAATGTGACTCAGCGCCTTTGTGCAGTAATGTGCAGTTTTAATGCAAGGTCGAAAGTTACAAAATATAAAAATCTTTGTAAGCTCATATTAAGCAATCCCCACAAAATAGTGTAGAGGCCAGCCTATCAGATTTTAATCAGATAATGTTGTTTCTGCATATGCATCAGACATTTAGTGAATGGTCTGTGGGCATGCCATCTAATGACTGTAACTAGGATCAGAGTGACTTCAAAAGTAACATCACTGCTCTTGGTGGTCTATTAAAACAACAAGCATGGTTTATGGGTATTCAGGGCACTGTCACATGAGGGCAGATGGTTTGGAAATCTTTCAAGATGCTTTGAGATGCTGACTCGTTCTGTAGCTTCAATGGTTCGAGGATTATATCCAACAGCAGCCCATGACATACTTGTTTATAAGCTTTGGATAGAGCAAGTTATTTCAGATGTGTTTCTTGTCAAGTGTTCGGCCAGTGGCAGCTAAAATTACACTCATGACGTTTTTTACAGATCAAAGTTGAATTATTCATTTGTTGATGGGAACGTTTGAATACAGATACAGATTCTTTTTGGGATCAAACAGTTCTGACTGTATATTTGTTTGTGTGCCCGCAGGTCCGGGGCAGTATGAACCTGACTGATGTCCTGTCTCCATGCCAACCGAAGTCTCAGGTCGAGGTAAACCTAAACCCTCCTGTCAGAAGGTGACCTCTCTGCCCCAATCCAAACTCTACAGGGTGAGTGACCAGAATTAATAGCCATATGTAGCAGCACTGTTGTTAAGAAGGTAGTTTTACTTTCAAGCTCAGTTTTTCTTGCTGCGGTTTATTCTTCTGCCGTGAAATTGCAGCTTAGGTGAGACTTTGAAAATAGTGATATGAATTTGATAGAGTAATGATTATGAAAATATCTCATTCTGATTCCTGTCTTAGTTCAGCATACTCATTTTGTGCTGATTATTACTGAAAGGCCATTAAAGGTCATATACGTTCGATTGAAGGAAATGTCAGTGAGGGAGACTTTTTGTAGAATAATTTAATCGTCATGTTCTTAAATCTCACTTTAATTTCCCTCAATGTTTCTTCAATGCATTTTTATGTAGAGAAAGCCATTGTTTTGTCACATTTTCTCATACTATATCCTCTTATCATAAAGTGGACAAAGTATTTTGACTGCAAAAAGAAATGTATTTATTCCAGGTGTGTTTCTTCATATATGTAATGCAAGGACATTTATTTTAAAGATTTTTTTTAAAGATAAAAACTATTCATCCAACAAACTTTTTTTTAAAATGGTAAAAAAGCTGAGATAAAATCAGCAGTTTAAGGATAGTAAGATATTTTCAACACATAAAAATTCTTTTTTTTTTAAAATTAAAATACAATTTAGTCATTATAACATGTCGATTCTGTGCCTAAGGAGCATTTCTTATTATTATCAGTATTGTGCTGCTTATTATCGTTGTGGAAACCATGATTCATTCTTAAGACTTGAATACAAAGTTAAAAGGAACAGCATTTATTTCAAGACTTCATGCTTTCCTCATAATGAATTATAAACAAATTTGGCGAGCTGTCTGGGGAGCGAGCCGGGAGAGCGGCGAACTCTGAGCCCCAGCGTGGGCAAGAGTTCGGTGTTCGGCTCGTTCACCGTCTGCCCCCCAAAAAAGCTTGAAAGGACAGCAGCCAAATTTGAGCGCCCAAAAAATGCATTGAGAGAGGATGCTGGACGAAGGAGAATAGTAGGCAAAATAGATTGAAGGTAATATAAGATGACGAAATTAAGCTTTTGTTTATCAATGCAGAGACGGTCTCTGAAGTCAAGACGACGATGATCGCTGGAAATCAGGTGTCCCCAACTAAGCAAGCCAGAGGCGACAGCAGCAAGGAACCAAAACCCCATCCATGGCAAAACGGGGGGAAAAAAAAACCTTGGGAGAACCAGGCTTAGTTGGGTCCATTTCTCCTCTGGCTGGACGCCCAGCACCTAATTTCCAGTTACACTTAAACTTGTGTAAAAGTGTAAGGACTTATGGAGTGGGTGGAACGCGGTGAACTGGGGAGCTGGATTGTCCGGCGACCTGCTGGTAGAGACAGAGATATGGATTAGTGGGTTGGAAAAGCAAGCAAGCAAAACGATATAAACATGTGGGTATGGTGTGTGGGATTCGGGAAGGATGGCTGTCTCTGGGGGAGAGCTAGGACCTCTGTGGAGGTGGGAGGGACAAGGATAGAGAAGCTTTAAGTGAAGAAGGGGAGGAATAGAAGACCTCGGCTGAGGTGAGTGGCTGGGGAGCCTTTGCGGAGGTGGGAAGGAGGTAGGGGAGCTTGGCATTAATGGAGTGGCTGGAAGGATTTAACCTTGTCTGAGGTGTAAGGAATTTTATATTGAGAAAGGGAACGGCTGGGGACTGGCGGCGGGAAGCCTCGGCTGAGGCAGGGAAACTCCGGCTGGAGGTTGGCGGGTAGGGAAGGAAGCCCCGGCTGAGGCAGGGAAACTCTGGCTGGAGGATGAAAGCTGGGAGAATTTATAGTGAAGGGGAAATGATTTGATTGGGTGTGAATGAACAAGGGATGGTTAGGTAACGTGCCATCAGCTGTGTATGATTACTCGTTTAGTGATCCTCTCGAAATTATGTTATTGCCAAAACATTCACTTATTTTGATGAGTTCACAACATACTACATACTGACTATCAAGTACCTTACTGAGAGTTAGTAGACACATAGTTGTAAACTAGATAATAAAGTTTGTTTAGACAAACTTTAAGTTGGCTTGAGAAAGCTGTAGATAGAAGTTTGAAAAAGTTTGAAAAGTTTAAGAAGTTAAAAAATTTAAAACAGTTTAAGTTTAAGATGTTTTA
>JAUCNO010000279.1:6063326-6087495 GCA_032353835.1 Enteromius viviparus | reverse complement strand
TTGTTTGTGGCGCGTTTACGATGATGTCACGGCAGTAGAGGCGGCGCAACTATAACGACACGTGAATAATCCCGCCCCCTCCAAAGCGGTACTAAACTGCAGTGGAAGCACAAACCGAGCCGAAGTGAGCCGTACCGTGCCGTGCTTAGCCGAGTCGTACCACGCAGTGGAAAAGCGCCATATGTGAACAATTTACTCAACCATTCTTCTCCTTTGACTCGAGGCTGAGTAACTAATGATTAAGTATTTTTCTTTCTGGGGTGAATATTTCCAGCATGACACATCAGAAGAGACAAAGAAAACACGTCAATCTGGAGGCGTCGCTGCCGTACACACCTTCCTCTCTGTCTTGATGGCCTGTTTCCTCGCTCTCCTCTCCTCTGCGCTCTCCTCCCGTGAGCGGGGCTGTGTGGAGGCTCGGGGCAGGTCTGAGTCGTTGATCCTCTCCATCCTCTCCACCTGTTTGACCGTCAGGCCTCGTTTTGGCAGGACGTCCAGAGGAATCCCTGACTTACTGGACACTCGGATCTGCTTGGGCTGCAAACACATATTTACATTTATGCATCTGGCACACTTGCATTGCATTTAAGATACAGATAATATCAGTCTGTGCAGGACTAAAAACATTGCGTAGTTGCTAAAAGCACCATGCTGTACTGTTTGCATTAAGTGCCACGTCTCTTGGTGTTTTTAATAATAATTACGTAACCTCCTCCATCCCCATTAACAAACATGTTCTCCTCTGAATTGTGTTTTGGTCTTGACATTGCGTGCAAACTAATATAAAGTATTCAAAACAGGTCCGTGTGCTTTATTAGTCACATATATTGTGTTAGCTTGATGCACATTAAAACCTATTAACGTTACTCATATGGAAGGTATTATTCTTTAAGACTAATATTAATACAAGCTCAAAAGGGTCTATTTGTTTACTAATTGATTTCATAGCCCTATTGTTATAAATGAAGCATGCTTGCTTGTGTCTCTGTGCTACAGGGGAAAACCATACACTGTAATACAGAGACACAAACCATGTCAGAAATTTGGTTCACATGCAAAATGAATGCAGAATTTGAATTGGAAATGTAACTCGAAGTGAATCTGATCAGTGCCTTTCCTGCTTTATCTGTCTAACGAAATGAGGGAAGAGTTTGTTGAAGGGGTCATATGATATGAAGTGATTTCAAGTTGTCCTCCTAGTGTTACAAGCCCCCACTTTTCTACATCACAGTGTGGGTACACCGCCAAAATGTTTACATAAAAAAAACAAAGCAGAGCTATTATTCTATATTTAGTGTTGCTGGAGACACTGTGAGGAAAAACTACTTCCTCTTCTTTGATAATCAGTTATTATGTCTCCACTGAATGCAACGCATGCCTTGTTTTAGGGGGTTTTAGTGCTTTTGCACAATCACGCTGGGACACAGCATCATGTTATGGTAAGGGGCGTAACATTTCAACGTCACACGCTTAAGACGTTCGGCCAATCACAATGCACTGGATAGCTGGCCAATCAGAGCTCACCTCGCTCCTCAGTATGATAAGCTTTGCACAAATTGACCCGTTTAAGGAGGCGTTGCATAGAGGAGAAACAATAATGTGAAAAATAATGTGCTTTTTGAACCTAATACATTGCATTACACTTTATACATAAAATAATGTTTTTCAGCAACATCATATAACCCCTTTAAATATAAAACAGGCAGGTTTCTTCACCTTTGAGGGGTCCTGGATCAGTTTGGGCCGGTTGTAGAGGTTGGAGTATGTACCTGGGAGAGAAAGATAAAAATGATCATAAAAATAGTCCATATTTTGATAACTGAATACCTGATCAAAAAAACTGTAATATTGTAAAATATTAATACAATTTAAAATAACTGCTTTCTATTTTAATACACTTTGGCCCGGTTTCACAAACAGTGCTTAGCTAAAGCCAGGACCAGGCATTAGTTAAACTAAGATATTTAAGCAACTTTTATAAAAATGCCTTATAAGAAAATATTACAGGTGTGCCTCTAAACACAGAACAATGACACTGCCATGTTTAAGATATGTCTGAGCCAGATATTTTCATCTGAGACAGCTCAAAAATGCAATTTAGTCTGGGACTAGCTTAAGCCTTGTCTGTGAAACCGGGGGTTTAAGTGTTTCCAGCATCATGACTTCAGCGTCACATGATCACTCAAACTCTATGGGTTCAGACTCACTGATGATGGTCTCACAGTCCCAGCGCTCTGTGGGCGGCTCAATCACCATCGTCTCAATCTCCACCTCTTCATCGTCTTCCTCATCTTCCTCTTTCACAGAGGGCAGCTCTGCAGGACCCAGCTGATCTGGTTTCTGGCATCTACACACACAGGAAGGGATGAGCTCTTCTGCTGTGATCTCTCACACACACAGATCCGTCACACACACTCACTCTTTCTCTTTCTGTATGAAGTAGTCTTTGATGACCTCCTCCAGTCGCTTGCTGTCCGGTTCGATGTAGCCCTCCAGCTCTGCGTTATCCAGCGCGCCGATCTCGTCATCATCAAACTGCTCGTAAAACTAGTCAACAAACAGACAATGACTGAGAACCGGTGCCTCCTCTGCTCACCGAGCATACGTTTAGTTGATAAAAAGTAAAAACAGTGTTATGATTTGAAATTAACATCTGCCCAATGTGGTGCTGTCAAATCACCAATCAATTTAATGGGTTACTTATAATAAATTATGTTCACTCGTTTATGATTATTAATTATGATTTAGCACAATTAATGATGCAGTCTGATTAACACTCTACTTGAGCAGCGTCTGCATATATCCAGCGGACTTGAACTTAATGCATCTTTCTGTGTGTGGAAGATCTGCTGGCTGACCTTCTCGAAGCGGTCGTCCAGGAGCGTGAGCTGCTCGTTCCTCCTCATGACGGAAGACGTCAGCGAATACTCTGTGAAGCGACTCTTGGTCTCGCAGTCGGCAAACATGAACTCTCCTCGACCGGCCTCCTCATCCTCAGACAGACCACCTTCTGAATCATAATCCTGCTCCTCATCTTCATCATCCGTGTCCTCCCATTCATCATCATCACCACCACTAAGGTCAAAAACGCAAAGGAATATGTGATGGCATCTGATGTGGGCGGGGTTACGCAGATTCAAGCATTGGTTAACTCGTTGCTAATCTTTTGTCAGCTTTACCCCAAGCCGTCGCCCATGACGTCATTGGCTTTGATGATGAAGTCATCTTCAAGCATGTTCTCTGGGTCGTCAAAATCAAAGTCCTCATCCAGGGCAGCGACAATGTCAGGATCCATATCCAACCGTGGCCCTGGAAAGCAAGACGCAAGTCATTTGCACGTGGCTCTTTACTACAGGCAATCTTTTTTTATGGAAATATATTGATTTTTGTGAATCAAGGTCACATTACCATTTACTATTGTGCAACTCGCATGAATATATTTTAAAATGATTGCTGTGATCGAAGCTGAACTGTCAGCATCAATACTCTATTACCCGAGTGTCACATGATCCTTCAGAAATCACTCTAATATACTGCTTTAATCATCAGTGATGAAGACAGTTGTGTTGCTTCATCTATGATACATTTTTATCATAGAATGTTTTAAATGCATTTATGGACACTTTTAATTTACTTAAAAAACCAAACCTCTGAACAGTACAGTAATAAATAATAACAATAATAAAATGGAGCGGTTAACCAACATGAGCCGTCCCTGTCTGAGGCCGCCTTTTGGTTTTCTTCATGAAGCAACCAAACAATCAAGACAGCCAATGAGGAGCGATATTAAAGTAAGTGTTTGCGCTGCAGGTTTGTGAAAGCAGCCACATGACCAGGGCTGATTTGATCTCACCTGAAACAGGAGCTGCTTTGTTTAATAAACCCACTTCCTCTTCAAACTCAGACGCGAATACAGACGAGGGCAGTTTGATGGAGGCCACCTGCGTGTATGACAAGCATTAACATAAAACATCAGCATGTCAGCAAAACACAAACCCATCAACTGCAGGAGACACAACCGGACCGTAACGTTTGTTGTCACCCTCATCACTCTAGCAGCACGCATGTTTTCAGTGAAAATAACCACAAGACTATCTAATAACACATTTAACGTTCTTTTGCTTCATGGAAAATGAACCAAAATATTGATGAAATCAGGGACATGTACACATTTTTGTTGCCTAACATCATCTACTTTTAAATTAGCAAGTAACAAAACCTAAATTAACACATGTGATGTAAACTTAAAGCTGACGGCTTGGCTATTAATAGGAACTTCCTCAATCTCAAGTTTTCGTGGGAAATATGTCAACACAAAAGAACTAACCCCTGTGCTGAAATTCCTAATTTGGAGTTTTTGTCTGGCCTTATAGCTTATCAGTGCTTCCCACAGGATTTTAGTCATGCTCATGTGATTGTTGCATTAAATGACAGGAAACTACAGAGGTTGTGTGTCAGAACAAGCATTATGAAGGTTTAGTATTTTGTTGTAAAGCATAAGCCTTATTAATCTGTGCTTATGTACCTTGTTTTTTTTATATAATTTTGTCAATGTTTACTTTAAAATGGTGCACAAGATGCATAAACTGGAGTGATTTTAAGAAAAGGAGTTGATAAAAAGATTGAATCCGATATTTGGTGATATTATGCCATTTTTGATCAGCAAGTGTGGGTTGTGCAGAGGAGCTGCTGGCCAATGGCCTTACAGGGAGGTCTGCGTCCTCTTCTTTCTCCATGTCCTCGTCATCTTGTGCAGGTTTTGGCTGTGTGTCTCTGCGGGAGCGAGGAGCAGAGACCAGCTCTGCGGGCTGGACCGCCTCTCTCAGGTGCTGCAGGTAATCATAATCGTCATCGAAAAACACTCCAAACTTGCGCTGCTCCTCTCTTCTCTTCTCCACCTCCACCTGCAGGAACAGATGCCAACTTCAATGACGCGGGCAGGGGGTGATATTTGAGCGTAAACCTGTTTGGTGTGTTGGTTTTACCTTGGCAGCGGGCAGAAGGACATGCTGAGGTGCAGTCTCGTCTGCAGCGAGCGGATCTTTCTGACTTCTGTGCACCAGGTGGAAAGACACAGAGTTCTTCTTACTGATGAAGGATTTCTTCTTTCTGTGAGGCTGGAGAGAGACAGATCACAACTATAATGCGACATGTACTCTGATCGCAGAACCATTTTAGTCACTTTTATGTCGATCTTTGCGTGTTTGGGCCAAATGTTTTACAATAAACACAGTCAATATTCTAATAAGTGTTAAAACGTAACACAAATATATTTATAATCAAAACTAAAGCATAAACCTAACTGAAACTAGAACACAGACACTGTTCCTTGTGTTTAAATGACTACGTTATTTAATAACCAAAAGTGTAGCATGTGATTTAACGTTACACATTTACTGGATTCACTAGCCTGACAGCTAAATATATAAACAACACTTAAGTTACTCACCATTCTTACAAATTAATGTATTATCCGAACGTTTGATATAATATTACTGTTATGAAAAGTGAATAACGAAGAATCAGATAATAGAAATTCTTCTGTCAGCTCGAAACACATGGACAACAGCGGCCATCTTTGGACTACACCATCCCGACTGACTAAAGGAGGCGAGATAGTTCTGAATTAAAAATCTATTATTAACAACAAGTTATTCTTTACATATAGTGCTATTGGTGTTAATATGATTTAAAATGATATACTGAAACGATCGGATAAATGACAGCGCTGCCAGGCTGTTGTAGTTGATGAAACACCCCTGAATCAATTTTGGTTCAGTCTAAACGAGGGATGTGACGCACTGATGACGACGCTGCCTACGTTGCTGAGAAATTATAGCCTAACACATTACATCTTTTTTTTTTCCATTAGCTACAAGTATTAAAGTTGTCCTCTATTTGAACAATAAGGTAAATGTGTTAATATAATAGGCCTATAAATAATACTGATATACACATTACATAGAGCCTATATATAACATTGATTCGTTTTTGTTAATTAATTTCTTGCTTGATTTGTTGTAAATGCTTTATTTCATTACCAAGTGCCCATTTAATTAATTTTGGAGGGGTTCTTCCTGTTGATGAATGACTGACAAAATGCTTGGACCTTGTTCAATATTAAACAAAGATATTTTATTAAACATATTTCAGTTATTGGACAATCTATCACAGCTTCTCAATAACAATAGCCACAGATATTGATTGTCATTTTTATTCATTCATATTCCTGATTTTGTTAACTTGTGCATGCACCTTTCTGGATGGTTTAGCAGCTCTGTGAATAATACATCTTGCAATTATTTCAAATTCTTTGCATAAAGGGTGAATATGCCTCAAATCACAGAAAAATTAAGAGTAAATGTGTCATCAAGAACACAACACTGGAGCTTTTTCCACAAAATAATCATAGAAAAACATTTAGGTAAATACGTAGTCAGTAGCAATGGGAAAGACCCCAAAAACTGTAAAAACTGTTCGGCATAACAGAAAAAACTAAACATTCTTCCTGCTAGATTTTGCTGATTCCTCAGATGTTCATGGACAGCATCAGAAACTGTGAAGAAATGAAGATTTGTTAACTTTGACCTCACCATATGTTAGAATTATTATATAGTAGTAACACTACTTACTAAAACACATGAAAGCAGCTCAAAATGCATTCATTTGAATTTTGAAAGCAATATATGCCTTAAAATTTTGCCTAAAGTTGTTAAATAAGGAAACCACTAAGAACAAGTTTATATTCACATTTGCTCATTTAAAAGAGGTGAAATAAAAAATAAAAATAATAATGTTTTACCTGCATCATGTTCAGACTGATCTCTCCTGTCTTTTTCTTATCTAAGGCCAGGAAAACTCCTGTAACACAAGTCAAAATCTAGATTTTATTTATACTCCGCATGTTTTGGAACATACTATATAAAAAGATGAATGCAGTCCAACAGTAGATAATGCATCGTTATAACGTACTGAACATGTTCTCCAGACGCACGATGCATGTCAGGTAGTCATCAAAATCAATCTCAAAATTTTCATCTGCAAACCGCAGACCCACCAACTGCAAAAGCTTATTGTTCAAAGTCATGCCTGAATGAAGAAAACGCAAACAAGGTCAGAAAAAAAGCACAGATTTCTAAATGATTGTGCTGCATTGATTCGTTATGTTTACCTGCAGCATTAAGAGCAGTGCGGAGCTCGTAGGAGGACATGCGTCCGGAGCGATCCGTATCGTAAGACAGGAACAGCATCTACACAAGCACACCACACAACTTCACTGTTTCTTTCTGAGAAATATAGTGATATTCTGGAAGATGAAGATAACAAGTAAAAGTGTGATTCTGTGACTTACGATCCATTTCTTCAGCTTATCCCAGAAGATTTTGAACTCCTCGAATTCCAGCATTCCAGTGTTATCCACCTGCGCTCGGTTCAGGAAAACTCAACATAATCTTCACTTATCAAAGATGTAAAAATCACCCGATAGGGTTTATATGGGTTAGTTTAGATCAATCACACACACGAATGGCTGAGAGGATACATCCATCAGGTTAATGATGCTGTGGCAGGTATTGAGGGTCAAACCGTCAAACTTCACCTCTTTCCCTGCAGAGAGACACTTACATGTTGAATTTCTGTGGTATAACTGGTGTTGGGTTAAAATGTTTGAAAAGATACTCACTTCTGCTCAGAACATTGTTCAGCACATGCTGCAGTTCTCTGGCACTGATGGCTTTATCCTACACAGAGACATAGGGAGCAGTGTAAAACATGCTGTAATGTACAACTACACCAGATGAGGGCGCACTCGGATTGTTTTTGGGATTCACAAACTTTTCCCAGCCTAACTGCTCTGTTCATGTTTTAATCATATAGTAATACATTCTGAGGCAGTTTCCCGAACAGGCTTTAAGACTAGTCCTAGATTAAAATAAATGTTAAGAGCTGTCTAAACTGGAAAAAGCTTGCACTGAGATATCTTAAAATACATCATAGCCATTGTTTGGTCTTAAAATGCTCACAGATAATGCATTTTTGTAAGACATGTTTCTAAAAATGATCTAATGTCCTAAATTAGCAAAGGTCTAGTCCTGGCTTAATCTAATCCCTATCCGGGAAACCGGCCCATTGAGTTTAATAGTAACTGGTTCGGTGGAAGAAATTCATACAGGTTTACATGAAGAACATGAGGGTGAGAAGATGATGACAGAATTATTATTTATGGTGTGAACTCTCTGATCTCTTTCAGTATTTTACACACACACACACACACACACACACACCTCCGTTACTGGTGACCTCTCAGCATTGACTCCATCAGATTGACTGGCCTTTAATCTAGGGGGGGATTATGGGCTGTGGTCTACTGCCCGGATTAGCATGATCAGCACACGCTTGCTGTTTTTCATTAACCGGACGGCACAGATCAATACCTCACAGGAAAAGCCGTCTCTATTAATGATGTTTGCATGATTAACTGCTGAGTGTGATTTTACTGATTATCGTATGCGAGGAAGAAAATGCCTAACCCGCACATATGGGTCAGTGTTCGGATTTCTATACGCACCGAGAGGTCGTGAGTAGTTCAGTTTCTTCTGAAAGGTTCTTGGGACAGTTATTTGTACGTATTTAAAGGGATAGTTGACTCAGACAAGAATATTCTGTCATCACCCATCCTCATGTCCTAAATACAGAACATTTTTGTTTATCCTCAAAACACTTGAAGATATTTCTAATGAAGCCTGGAAGATGTGCCTCCCTTTGAAAGTACAATGGACCAAAAACTTTATACACCAAAAAAAAGTTAATTTAAAAAATAATTCTACTGGATAACATTTATTTGAGATAAATCGCATTAAAAATAAAAGATTTGTGTACACTATATATGTCAGTGTACTGTGTACCTTTTTTATGTATCTTTATTACACGGCTTTGTGGAATACTCGATTCTGATTGGTCAGTCGCCACAACAACATGGTTAAAAAATTTTTATTTATATTATATATATAGCTATTAAATATATAAACTTAAACTATTTTTCTTAAATACATAAATATTTTCTAGTCCTGTCAAACGATTAATTGCATTTTTAAAAAAGTTTTTGTTTACATAATGTGTTTGTATTGTGTATATTTATTATGTATAAACACTTGCATGTATATATTTAAGAAAATGTGTATGTTTATATTTTAAATATATGTGTATATATAATAGCAATTACAGTTCCCTCCACTAATATTGGCACACTTGGTAAATCTGAGCAAAGGTGGCTGTAAAAATAAATCTGCATTGTTTATCCTTTTGATCTTTCATTGAAAATGGGGAGAAAATCTGATTGTGAAATAAATGTTTTTCTCCAATACTTGTTGGCCACAATTATTGGCACTCCCAGAATTTTTTATGAGTAAAATATCTCTGAAGAATATTCCCATTCATATTCAGAATTTTGAGCACTCCAGGGTGATTATGGCCATGAAATTATCCAGCCATAGTTTCTTGTTTTATGGAAATGTATATACAGTAGGAGGGAAAACAAAGCCCAAAATCCCTCAATCATCAACACAATGAGAAAAACCAAAGAATATATTTATTATATGCTGCAAAAGATACTTGAGCTTCACCAATTAGTGAAGTGTCTTAAAGAAAAGAGCAAGAGCAGTGAAAATTTCCATTTCCACCATCAGGAAAATAATTAAGAATTTCCAATCAACATAAAATGTTACGAAGCTGCCTGGAAGAGGATGTGTGTCCCTATCATCCTAAATACACGGCAAGGAGGAGAGTTTGAGTGGATAAAGACTCTTCAAGGATCACAGCTGGAGAATTGCAGAAAATAGTAGAGTCTCAGGGTCACAAAACCTTTAAAAAAAGTAGTCAAACAGCCTCTACATCAGCACATGTTGTTCAGGATGATAGGTTAGAATTTTGTGAATGAAAGATCAAAAGGGTAAACAATGCAGATTTATTTTCACAGCCACCTTTGCTCAGATTTACCGAGGGTGCCAATATTAGTGGAGGGCACTGTGTGTATATATATATATATACATGTGAATACATTTAAATATTTTTTAAACAAAAGCTGTATGTGTGATTTTATATAATAAATATAAACAGTGCACATTCATGTATATATTGTGTAAAGAAAAACTTTTAGTCATTACCCAGCAATAAAAAAAAATCCATATCTATATCAAGCTGTTTAAGTTTTCAAAGGAGACTAAATTGCTTTAAATAAAAAAAATCCACAATTTTTTATGGTGTTTAGAAACAAAAGGTGTGTGATTTGAGCTAAAGCAGCTACGTGCTAAGCTAAAGCTAATATGCTGTACATTTAGCTTAACACAGAAAAGTTTTGTTTTTTGCAACATTTTTCAAATCTGACAAACTTTGTTGTGATAAATATACAGCCTACCATGAATGATTTTACGGCTGATTTAGAATATATCATTAAAACATAATTTTCAATAGCCTACCTACATAGAAAACAGCTGCCTAATGTCGTAACCAAGATGGCCGCCGAGTAAACAGATTAGCCGTAAAGAGACTTTGTCATAAATCAGTGATCACAAAGAGCTGTAAGCCTTTCATTGAACTTTGTGCGACTTCAACTCAAATACTGAATAATATTGAATGGAATATTGAAGAACAACACAAGTGTTTTTCTGAGCAGACTCGTTTCTGTGGGAGAGCTAAACTTTGACTATTCTCTGTGTTAGCATAGAGGGAAACAGACAGCACAACGACAGCCTGCAGAGTTTAAACGACTTCTGAGGGGAAATTATTTACTTTTGCGTTTTCTTGTGAGTGTGAGTGAGCAGAAGAAATCAAGAGCAGGGAATGCTGAAGAGAGAGAGGGAGCGAACAAGCGGCGGTCTTTGATGACGACTGCTGATTCTCCAATACAGAAGGAGACAACTGAGGGCTTTTTAGCTACTGTGGAAGCGGTATTGATTGCACTGCCATACTGCACTGAGCTGCTCTCAAAAAATGCTTTGTCTTCCTTTATTTATCCAAGCCAAGGTGTGTGTGTGTGTGTGTTCGGGGCTATCGGGACAGTGTATGTGTGCGGTGTTGTTGTTGTGCGGGTGAAAAGAAACACAGAAATGTGTGTGTGTGTGTGTGTCTGTGTGTTGGGACTGATGAAAGAACGTGTGCATGAGTGCGTGTACATTCACATGCATCCGTATAAACTTGCATGTTAGGACAGAAAGACTAATGAAAGGAAAGTCTGTGTGTGTGTGTGTGTACATGGAAAGAAAGCAGAGAAGGGTGTAAAGCTGAACTGAACCAGGCATAAGGTCTTTATTTATACCCTGAGTCTCATTATCAACTAAATGTAGTCACGGACAGGTGCGCTTCCTGCCAAAGCACTGCAGATTTCCACAGACTTTGTGTCATTTATAAAGCTTTACATATCCTCCACCCCTTGCATGTTTATTTAGCAAACATGTGATAATGTTTTCAGTGACCAATAAGAGTGCTGTACTACATCTAAATCTATCCCACAGATAGATACAAAAGAAGATATTTTGAAGAATGGTGGTTACCGTCAACTAAACAGTCTTCCACAGTATGAAAACCCCCCAAAAAACAATATGGAAGCCAATGGCTGCCATTAACAGTTTGGTTACCAATGTTCTTCCAAAAATCTTCTTTTGTTTCCCTGAAAAGTGTAGCTCTGTGGTGTTTATTTAAACACCCAAACCAGCCCAACATAGCAACACTGGATCAACCAATGGTGTGAGCTTAGAGGCGGGGCTACCTGTTTATCTCACCAATAGAAATCTAGGGAGCATATGTGGAAAACCAGTTGAATCTGATTTTTCAGTTCTTTTTGATACTGCAACCACCAAAAATTCCACACGTCTTTTGTAAAGCACAACTGTTTTGTTGTGACAAAACACAGACACATACAGATATAAAACCCACACAAATACAATATAAAATTCATTGAATTGCAACCATTCTCCTCCATCTCCGCCGAAACAACATCAACACACAGCACACACTCCTACGTTCTGAATCTCTCTTTCTCTTTATCATTCTGTGTCACACACAATTACACAATTTCTCCTCAGCATTTTCACAAACGCTGATTGAAGAAAAAGGACACCACACACACACACACGCCACTAATCTCAATCAGATAAAACAGAGAGCCTTAAGGTGCTGGTGCTAGCTGAGCCCTGTGCTGAAATGCCATTCAATGACCTTTTATCTCTCTCTCTCTAGCTCTCTTTCTCTCTCTGTCGCTGAAACCCTGAAGCTGTTTGTCTTTAGAGGACGGGAAGACTGTTCCTGTGCGATTATGATTATTTATGTGCCTCTAAATTAAACATATACACATCCCAATGGCTTGTGGTGGACTTCTGAAACGTATTTCGGCATTACGCCCCTCATATGTTTTAGGGCCTCAATAAGTGTGCTTACGTGGACATTAAAAGTTCCATTTCACTCAGCAATAATTCATATTTTTAAAATATCATATACATTCCCATTTTTTTCTAAAGTCAGATTAACAGAGCTAGATAAAGCGAGCTTGGCTTCATCCAATGTTTATGTTAATCATACTACAGCAAGCCTCAGGGTTATGCACTTGCTCTGAGAACATAGAAGATGTGTGACACATATTTCACACTTCAAATATTGTACTATACATGTATAATTGTACACACGGTTTAATACATCAGCTATAGTTCCATCCATCTATTTTTATGTGAATATTGGTGTAGCGCATAAAAGGCAGGGTAAATAGAAAAAAATAGAATGTGGAAGAGCTATAAAAAAAGGAGCGAGACCCTTTTAAGATAGGGGCATGTTTGTTTTGGTGATTTCAACATTGGCTTCCAGAAATCGCTTACTCTGCTTTAAAAATTAAACTGCATATAAATTATAAAACTGTGCATAAAGCCCGAAACACACTCACGATGTTCAGCTGAAACAAACGTGGCCAATCAGAAATCAGCAATTGTTTCACTACATCTGTGACAGCTGAAAATCGTGAATGTGTTTTTAGGCTTTATGCACAGTTTTATCATTTATATGCATTTTTTATGCCTATCTTTCATCTATGACGTCTGAAAATCGTGTATCTCGGGCTTACAAAATTTCTGAGCTCAAATAAGTTGGATGCATTTTTTGCAAAAATGCAGAAGCTACAATGGAAACACTTTTACTGAAAAAAATTGTTAACGTGCAACAAAAAATGACAATGGGACAGTATAAACCTGGACCAACCAATGGACGGAAATTGAAAATAATATAACATGACCACATTTTATCTGCACGCTCTTTAAGGAACACTCCACTTTTTTTGGAAATAGGCTTATTTAGTAGGAACTATACTCTCATTCCAGGTGTGATATCATTGCGCCTGCTTCACTCGTGGTACGACAGCAAAATTCCTTGATTGTTACGCCGGTAGGAGAGTATAGTTCCTAGTCATATCAGCCTAGAAAATCCACAACTTTGCATTTTCCGCCAGTCTTAGTACACAATGCGACTACAGAAGAGTCAAGTTTTAAATAGGTTTAAATAGATTGGATTCAAAAACGGTAAAACACATCTGTATTACTCTAGGGATGTTGGAAAATGAGCCTATTTCCAATAAAAGTGGAGTGTTCCTTTAACTATATAGGTCAAATGAATCTGATACAGTTGAGAGCTGACCAGGCATAAATCTATTTATTAGTAATTTTACATATAAACTCGGACATTATTATATAATTATATTTTTTTTTGTAGAAGATGTTTTTTGTTTTTTATTTTTTAATCGATGTTACACTGAAATCAGCCTATTTACCAGGCTATGATGGAAGACTCAGGATGAGCTATTGAGTTTGTGTCCAGGCTGATAAATGAGAGAGAGGAAGTTCAAGAGTGTGTTCATGCTTGGGGTGGAGAAATAATTCTTTAAGAAATGTGCACATACACATACGCAGCAGTTGACTATTAAAATGCTCTACTTGATGCAGATGTGAAATGAATTATGAAGAGAAAAGCTGCACAATTTCCACATTACTCATTTTCTTGTAGTAAGCATCACTGTCCCCAGACACTCAGTCAGGGTTTAGTCGGATTTAGTGAGAAGTACATATATTGCAGCACAGAATACCTCAAGTCATACACAAATGTAGTCATTTCAACTTTTCAATTGCTCTGTAAATCTTTTCTATTTCACTCTCTTGCAGGTCGTTCTCTGTTCGAGAGGTGCCTTGTACAGTGGAGTTGTTCTGAAGATGACAGCGCTTTACCGGATGTTGAGAGATTCTGTTCCCATATTCTGGCTTTGGGGATTCTACAGCCTTTCAGTGACTGCCTCAGGGAACCATCCACAGGAAGTGATGTCACAGATAAGCCCATTTTTAATGTATGACCTTCAGATTTTTGTCTCTTTTATATTTTATCTTGCACAACTTCACAAAAACATCTCTTTATTTGATAACACTTTAGAATAGGGGTCCAAAATAATGCATTAGTTAAGCATTAATTAATGGTTAATTTGTTCACAATGAAGCATTAGTTGAGCAAAAACACACTACTAGTTAATGATTAAAATGTTAAGTTAATCATAAATTCGTCATTTACTCCTCCTCATGTTATTCCGAACCTGTATGAATTTCTTTCTTCTGTTGAACACAAAAGAAATTATTTTGAACAATGCTGGTAACCAAACAGTTGCTGGTAGCCATTGACTTACATGAATTTTGTTTCTTCATACTTTAGAAGTCAGTGTCAGTGTCTGATTACCCTTATGACTCCAGATAACTTGCTAAAGTCTGTATGAGCTGACATCAGTCATGGGGTCTTGAACGTTCTATTATGAAACATAAACCACACTGAAATGCAGTTTTCAAGTCTACCAGTTGTCATTTTAGACCAATGTGTTATTAATAAATTAGTCTGTGTGAATGAACATTTCAATCACATTATTTAAATCAACATAGTTCTCTATCAGACATATACACACTGGTTATAATGCAAAAAATTTGAATCCATACATCATCAGCGCAGCTTTTGCCTTTAAGCTCTGCACTAAATTGCATGTGGAAGAACCAGAAAAGCTGTTGATGAGTGTTACTAAAAACGTGCCAGATTTCACACATTTTATATCACTTCGTTGAACAACCCACGGAGTTGACTCTGCCTGAGCAGATGTGAGATGAGCTTAGCAGCAGGGTAACTTTATGCTGTTGTTTAAGACAGAGGAAGAGATGCACATTATGTATTTATTATCTTACGCATGAGATTATTCTGTATTGTAATGCAGTATGTTATGACTGATGTGCTAAAATATGCAACAACATTTTCATGTTTTTGTGCTCAGCCCGATGACCTGAATAGAGCCAAAGCAGATTTGTGTCTGCACAGACAAACATTTAACACTGCTTCTGCGACTTGCCCTTCCCCCTTTTTATGTCATCACGCACATACACACCTAACCTGCTTACAGTGTGAACATACATATTCATGTTATGCGAGTGTACAGTATATTTATAGACCAAGTACAGCACACTTTCTCAAACACATGTAAATATGTGAATCCGGTGCACGCTTAAATGGACACATCTGCACACATAAGCCGTCTGACTGGATTACGTAAGATGGGTCACATGCCCTCTGGTGCAGCTCCATCTATTCATCTCTGTGTGTAGCAAAGATCAGATTCATTATCCGTTTCTATCAAGAGCTATGTATTTTATTCCTATATGTTTCTATATTTTGCTGTCACCTATCTACAATATATGGAATTGGAATCATGTAATTTTCATTAAAGGGATAGTTTACCAAAAATGGAATTATTGTTCCAAACCTGTAAAACCTTTGTTCGTCTCCGAACACAAATTATGATATTTTAGATGAAATCTGAGAGCTTTCTGACCCTTCAAAGGTCACAATCAGTCACAATGAAGAATTTGAATGATTTTGATAGAATTTTACATTTCTCTGAATCTGAAACTGTTTATCTTGACCTTCGTCCAATCAGCAGTCATTATTCGTCCATTTTATTCTATGTCTTATGAAGTCAAGTGATAGCTTTGTGTTAGGAACAGACTGTAACCATTCAGTTTCATTGACAGTATGGCAAAGAGCCGCTTGGAAATTTAAACAGGTTTCTAAAGAGAGAGTAAATGATGACAAAATCTTAATGTCTGGTTGAACTATCCCACTGCTGCTCAGTGACTGAAGTAACTTCACAATAACCCAATTGTGCTGATCATGGCAGAACATGACTTAATACTGTGATTTCACTGGCTGTGATTTCAAGAGGACAGCATAATGGCAGCTTTATTGCCACTATGCACTCCGCCAAAAATAAAGACTCTGGTTGTTTTTGTTAATTTATATTAATGCAATGCTTAGGAACATGTGTAATGTGTAATAGTTATATCCAGCTTGTAAGGTTTACATTTAAATGTCGTACAGTCATGCAATGCAACTCTTGATATACGCAAACCCCCACAGATGTGAATGGTGAGCTTCGGGAACAGCCTTTCAATTTGTACGTGTGAACATGCTGGCAGTTTCAGCAAGACAAATGCCATGTATTCTTTCTGTATTCTGCTCTGGTCTGTGGTGCTGTTGTTCTTCCAGTCTGCCAGCAGAGGTCGCCCTTCACACAGCGCTGCCACAGACTTCACAATTTTTCTTGCAGTCTAATCAGAAAAGCAGCCCCAGGAACAGAAGGCTAATTTTAGATTCTTGTATGCAGTTTAAAACATTTCTTGCCATAATCAGCTGCTTTTCACACATACAGAAGGAGCAGCTGTATACCTGGGCTCCAATGGGACAGAATGAAATCAGAACACCTGGGCGGCTCCAAACAATGTGGCCTCCGAGTCCATCCCCTAGTGCTGCACAGGTGAGAGTATATGAACACATATTGTTTTATATGCCCAGAGAAGGAACTGATCTACCATTATCGCCATTATTATGATATCATGGTACTAAATATTTTAAATATATCGCCATATAGTAATTAAAAAAAAAAAAGTGGAATCTACCATTTTGAAAAAATATGATATATCCAAAGTTAATTTAATTCAATGAAATTCAGTTAAATTCAATTCTGCTTTATGTCCAGGTCTGCATAACATACAAGGAATTTACTTTGTAATATTGTAATTTTTAAATGTTGTTTTTCCCCCTACCTTTTCCCCCTTTCCTACTATATCTTCCTACTTACTGAACATCTAGAAATGATTAATAAGTATTATGTAAATACCACTGTATGTGCATCCTATGTGTATCTAATCCTGTTTTTTTTAACATGATTGCATTGTAATAATACGTTTTTGACATGTAATATGGTTAAATTGTGTTATTATTTGAGGTTTCTTGTAGAACAATGTGCAAACCATCATGTACAGTATGAATGATTCAATACCATGTTAAATACCTTGGTATTATCATCTCATTTCATTGTTGTACCCAAGTACATACTGTAGTTTTCAAAGCTGTGTATAATCAAACATGCATTTGCTTGTATCCTTCATAAACGTGTATGTTTGTAAGTGTAAACACTTAGCTGGTTTTAAATCATTCTCCATCAGGATCAACACACTTACATTGCTAAGAAAGTATTTTAGCACCTCACAAGCCATACATCTCTTTAGCGTTGCTATGAGACCCTCTGTAAACAGCATCCTAACAGCATTTAACCTGATCTAAACATCTGTCCAGCAGGCGCAGTGCCTGCCATTGCATTTTAAGATCCACCGTGTTTGAATTCTGAAATGATAAATGGCCGCTTGCATTCCAATGTTCAAAGCGCACACGCAACACCCTATGTTACAGTTTATTCCTCATGTTTCTGGTAGGAATATTCTTTAATGTGATTTGGAATGCAGACTCCTTTTTTGCAGAACATGTCTTTTTTACAGTGATATTTGCAATACGTAATATATATGAAGGCCTGGTACAAATGTGATCAAATCAAATCACATGAAGGAACATCCCTGGCTACTAATGACTCTAGAATTCCTGAGGCCTGGAAGTTTGGAGCCAAAGTTTCCAAGCCTCTCTCGCTGTGGAAGAGGGTTTTGTGAATGAAAGCGTCCCCCTAAACCCATGTCAGTCTGACAGGGCCCAACATGTAACCAGACTCCATGTGTGTGATATGTTCTCCGTTTCCCCCGACCCTTCACACAGACCCAAACAAGCTCTTTGAAGCCGTTTGAAGCTGTGTAATAGAAAGGCACAAACCCTTCCCTCTTCATTCCCAGAGACTCCGCGGCTCGCCTTTTAGGAGTCCTCAGAGACAACTTCTGGAGTCTAGACTTGTTGGACTTCCTTGACCCTCATTGCCAGATTATATGTGTGCGTGACGAAGTTTGTCTCCATACGTGGTGTGTTTATCACCTTGTTTGCCGAGTGCATCACTTGTGTGTTGTGTGCTGATTTTTAAACGCTGGCTGTGGTGGTTCATTCATTTTTCCTGGGTTCACTCTCTTCCCTTCATCCAGGAAGCACTGCTACTTTTTCCCGATCAGCCAAAGTGCTTTTATTGACTTGTGGGACGCCACATGCGTGCCTGGTCTGTGTTATTAAGAAACACAGCCCCTTACTCACAAACACACACTCACTCATACCATTCCTCAGAAAACTGGGTCTCGAAGGGGAAACATCCGCTAAAACAAGGCACTAACTCATGCTAGTACGATTGCATATGACAGGAGGTGTCTGTGTTTTTCATTCAATGCTGCTGTTTCTTTTTAAAGATGTGAAGTCTCTCTTTTCTGTGTCCTGCTCTCCACAGGATGGATCCACAGGGCAATCTGGAATCGTTCTGGAAGGAACTTCCGTTTCCATTCAGGAGCTAGAGCGAACAATTGAAGAATTACTTGTGAAAATATCAGATATGGAAAAAGACAATAATGTTTTGGATGGCACAAAGCTTGGACTGAGCTTCAATCAAACCATTAATAAGGCTAAAGAAAATGAACAACGAGTTAATTCAGCCATTCAGACCTCGCCTGTCGAGGAAGCCTTTAAACTTCCAGTGCCTTTATCAGAACATTCACATGCCCCCAAATCAAATGACGCCGCCACTTCACCAGTGAGATTGCCTAATACCTGTAGCTGCCAAAGAACACAGGAAATCCCTCCCCCTGCACCACCACTACTTCCTGTTGTTTCAGGTTTACCGACACCTTCAAAACAAAATGCATCAATACCTCCACCCCCTCCACCTCCATGTATGGCTCTGCCCCCTCCACCACCTCCACTCCCAGGTATAGTTCCACTGCTTACATCTGTGGGCATGGCTCCACCTCCCCCGCCACTCCCGGGCATGGTCCCACCCCCTCCTCCTCCTCCTCCTCCTCCTCCACCTCCTGGCTGTGGACCCCCACCACCCCCTCCTCCCCCTGGTTTTGGACCCCCACCACCCCCTCCTCCCCCTGGTTTTGGGCCACCACCTCCCTTTGGTCCCCCTCCACCCTTCATGGGGTCGGTGCCAGGTAGCATGACTCAGGAGTCTGTCTCCCTGAAGGCCATCATCGAGCCTCCACGGCCAATGAAACCACTATACTGGACACGGATTCAGCTATATGCCAAAAAGTAATCACATGCCTCGTTGATTGAATGCTACATGTTTTTGCAATGCGTATACTGAATGCTTGTGTTTCACCTTATTTAAATTCAGCCAAGGCTTGATTGTGATCACATATGCGATAAGGCAAACTGATATTTTTATTTCACTCGCTCACAGGGATGCCAAAAGTGCCCTGGTGTGGGAAAAGGTTCAAGAGCCATCAGTAGACTTTGACGAATTTGTGGAGCTGTTTGCCAAAAACGCAGTTAAGGAAAAGAAGAGACCTATATCAGATACCATAACAAAATCAAAGGCCAAACAGGTAAGAGGATTTTGCTATGCTCTTATTGATTAAAGTGCCACTATCATGGATTTTTGAAAATTACCTTTCATGCAGTGTGTAAGTGATTCTGCAAAGTTTTAAATCTGAAAGTGCACCTTTATTCATAAATAAAGAGTCAACTAAATACTTGTAACAAGTCATTTTTAAAACGAGTCCCAAGCCATTTCATTAGCATATTGCCCGCCCACTTGTTGGACTTTTCGCATGTGTCTGAATGAAAATGCAAATTCATTCTTTGCCACTAGGTGCAGCTTTTAGAGCATTAAAAGTTCACAAACACTGATTTAAATGAAATCGACCAATCACCAGAGGGGCTTGGAAAAAATAATCATTAAAGGAATTGTTTGGGAGTCGTTGAACAAATAAGGTAAAAACAAGTGCATATAAGAAAAATGAAAGTGTTTTTTGACCATTCATGCATGTCAACCATTTTTTGGCACTTCCATAACCAAAATATGAATCTTTCATAATTCATAATAGGGGCACTTTTAAAACACTGGGTACAGGATATTTTTGGATGTCCCAACAAGCAGTGGCCCTTTGTAAGCCCCCCTCGTTTCAGCTCCCAAGACAACATTCCTGGTTGTCTTTCCTTGAAGATAGCTCTGCCCAGGCTCCCTCCTCACCACACACAAACCTATTAACACTGATTTCACACGCACAGTGTGTGAATCAGAGCCTTACAGACATTCAGTAAATGTTATAAGCTTTACTTAATGTTCCCTCAACCAAAGTGTGACTATGAGACTCTTTGATAAGACTGTTTACCATCAGGAACAACCCAGGCATCTACCACATCTGAAGCTAATCTCGCTCTCTCTCTTCCTCTCTGGTAGTGGTGTGAAAATTAGTCACTGGTGAGAGTTTTGTGATTCCTTCGTCTGGAGGCAAGCAGATTTCTGATAAGACCCACAGCTACACAACAAGAACTTTACAAACTTTATCACAAAAACTAAACTTAATTGTCCTGCAGCTGTGTTCTTCAACTATGAATTATGTACATATTTTTGTGTAGTAATCTAGAAGATCATAAATTTTTTTCTTAAGAATTAAGTACTTTTATTCAGCAAGGGTGCATTAAATTGATCAAAAAGGCATTAATCATTTTTAAATAAATGCTGTTTTTTGAACTTTCTATTCATCAAAAGAATTCAGAAAAGAATGTATGAGCATATCCACATAAATAATAAGCAAGTCAATTTAAGTTAATTAAAACTGTGTTATTAAAAATTGTTAACAATGTTTGAGCAGCAAATCAGCATATTACAATTATTTCTGTGACGGAACATGCAACATTGAAGACTGAAGTGATGGTAACTAAAATTTCACAGGAACAAATTACGTAAAAAATAGAAAACAGTTTTTACAATGGAATAATATTTCATAATATTAGTTTATTATAATATAATATTTATAAAATTTACTGCAATGTTTATTCAATAAATGCAGCCATGGTGAACATAAAAAACGTAAAAAAAAAAAATAATAAAATAAAATAAAACATATCCAGACGTTGAACTATATATATATATATGTGTGTATATATGTATATATGTGTGTATGTATGTACAGTATGTATGCATTTATGTATGTATGTATGTGTACTATTATAATACTATGTTCTTTTGGGATATTCACCAATATGGAGTTGGCAATAGCAACTTTGAGGAAAAAGGTTTTAATATGAACACATTTTGAGAATACACAGTGGTATTGTCTACAAATAGGATAAATAACAAACTGGATGTTTTAACTTGTAAATATTGAGAAATTGTGAGACTTTTGAAAGTTTTCTGTTTGCTCTCTCTCTCTCTCTTTCTCTCTGTGGTCTGTAAGATCTGAGGAATGGGAGGGGGGGTCTGTATTGAGTTAAAACCCACAACCCTCAAACCACCAGCCAACCCAGCGACTCCAGTCAGCCTAGTGTGGTCATGCCACACTTTATATGTGTGTGTAAGAGAAAGAGATGTGTGTGTGTGTATGCTTTAGATAATCTTTTTAGCATTATTCACAGAACAGTTGCTTTAGGCTTACAGTTTGCGCAGATCAGTCAGAGTTGAAGTACTAATAATCAAATGCCCTTATAATTCATTAGCGTTAGATGTATAAATTAAAAACAACTGCCCGAAGCTCCATTTGAGCCCACATAATCATGTTAATTTTATGAATCATATTCATTTTATGGCCCATTGCTCTGGCAGTAGTTATCTGGTCCTTTAGCTGGTAGTTACTGTACGACCACCGAACCGCCATCCTTCCTCATACCGCGACATCCATGCTTCCCACCGAAACGGTGCTTAAGTATGGAATCGATTCTCATTGGTCTGTAAGCGTCTGGTTTGAGATCCAGCTCATCACAAGCATTAGTGTGTTTCCCACATCATTAACGTAGCACAGCACTCTGCAGTCGCGCTGTGTTTAGTGGTCATGAACCCTGTGGAGATAATGAGAGCCAGCGGCTTTCTGATGATCACACTGGGCCGCCATCACGCTTTCAAGTGTGGCCTGTACTAGAAGGTTTTCACGACTTCAAATTCTTTCCAACAATCAGAATTAGCATGTTGTTAACAGGCGGTCGTGAAAGAAGATATGTTTTCGATGGCTATGTTTTAATGGACAGAAGATGCTAACCTACAGGAAAACTAGTAAAGGGCTCAAAGTTTCAATATCACAATATTACAACCACTAAACATTCATAAATCAAGATACACGCAAGTAGTAAAGTCAGGTAATAAATCTTCTTTTCTACATAGAAAAAAATATTATTTTTCTTAACCCTGCTGACAAATGTTCTTATTCAAAAGCATAAACCTAAGCAAGACTTGATATCTTTTTATCATATACTGTAAGACAGATTTTGTGAGGTATCCCATGCATCCACACACAACGTATTAGGAAATGCCTGATTTGAAGGGCCTGTCTGAAAGTGTCAAAATCTATTTTGGTTTAATATGACTAGACAGGTCTGTCATTTGCATAATTACTGTGGTGTTCCTTGGCAGAGCCAGAAACTGGAGAAAATAACGTTTTTTTTATATATGTGGATGCCATAATACCATATGAGGAAACAGTCATAAATACTCATACTTTGGCTTTGTTTTTGACTTCCTTATTAGGCCAAAGTACCTCTGCATGCTATTAAATTTACGAGGGTAGCCAGATGAAATACTGTGTTTATGTATTTTTTGTCACCAGCAATAATATTCAGGGCAAACTGCGTTTAAATAACTGTGGAATCTTTTTTATAGTATAAAGTGGCTGATGTTTTATAACGGTAACAAAATATACCTTCTCTCTCTCTCTCTGCCTCTCAGGTTGTCAAGCTGCTGAGTAACAAACGTTCTCAAGCGGTGGGGATTCTGATGTCCAGTCTTCATTTAGATATGAAAGATATTCAGAATGGTGAGGTTATTTATTAAATGATTATTATTGTTGATTATTATTGTCTTGATAGATGTGTTCATAGCTGTACTTATAAGACCCACTGCTCCTCTGAGAGATTTTGCTCAGCCTCCTGTCAGCATGTGACCTCTCTAAGGGGGGAAATATGATGTCACAGTCAATTAAGAGTCATTGTTCGGTGCTGTTTATACAGTTACTGATTGTGTTTGAAAGCTGGAGGGAGAGGGGTGGTTGCATTTCAAGGTTCAAGACTAGGTTGATACTGTAGATCTTAATGGATGATGGATGATGATTAGAGCCGCATCAACTTTCTGGTTGTGTTCTACTCCTTTCCTGTAGTTACTGTTTTACTCTGCTTTTGCATAAACCCTCAATGCCCTGCTTCTCTGCTGAAGATATTTCCTAATCTGTCTCTGGGGTCTTTTTCTCTCTAATTTGTTTCTCTCTATCCCTCTTATTGCTGTCATCGCTCTACCTGCTCATTCATCCCCTTGAATTGAGTATAAAGGAAATAATGCCAGTTCTACTCATCGCAGGTTTGGGAATGTTAGATCTGTCTCTCAGCACCCAGAGCTATCCAGAACTCTTGATTGTGGATTTTGTGAGTTGGCGGAGGAGTCATTGTAATAGAATAGATAGGAAAAAGCCCAAACACTGCGACACAAACGTAGAAGCATTTTTAGCAGGGTTGATTATTTCACATATATATCTTTGGATTGTCTACACACATCTTTTGTCCCTTTCTCTTACAGACCTGTGTGTTAATTTAAACTAGTTAATTTAATTAAAAAAGCAAAGTGAGTAAATAATGATACATACCTGTCAAGTATCCCGTTTTGGCCGGGAAAGTCCCGTAATTTACCCTACTTTCCCGCCGTCCTCCCGTATTA
>JAUCNO010000279.1:6042379-6054410 GCA_032353835.1 Enteromius viviparus | reverse complement strand
CCCACTGTAGCTTGAGGCGATGTTGTTGAGTTTAAATGTTGAGGTTGTTTCTCTTTAGTGTGCGAGACTCCACGCTGTCTCTGACTCCTTCAACCAAAACCACAGAACACCCCCTCACACACACACACACACACATAGTATATCCCCTCTTTCCTCTCTCGCGCTTGTTCTCTATATTCTCTTTTTCACTGTCTGACTCAAGCACAGTCTGAATGTGTGGATCATACTTTGTTTGTTGGGTCATGCAAAGACTATAAAGATCATAAAACCAACACCCACACACACACTCCAAATAGCATTAGAGTTTATATAACTATTGAAGATAAAATGCTTTTATAAGGAGAATATCAGAGTATTTTCCCCAAATTAAATTACATTTTCCTCTCTCTAAGTGTACTTTCATTCTGTTTTTCTTTTAAACAGAGTGCTCAGAAAGAAGAGATGGATCAGATTGGGAAACATATCAAGTCTTTAAAAGATAAAGAAAATGCAAAACCACTGGACAAGCCTGAACAGTATCTATCTAACTATTTATTTATCTCTATCTATCTTTCAGTTGTTATATTTTTCTTGCATCATTCGTTTTGCTCCCTCTTTTCTGTCAGGTTTCTGCTGCAGCTGTCAGAGGTTCCTCAGTTCTCGGAGAGGGTTTTCTGTATTCTCTTCCAGTCCACCTTCACAGAGTGTATTACATCAGTTCAGCGCAAGCTTGAAACACTGCTGAGAGTCTGTACGGTGAGAGAGAACACTAGTCAGATTCCACTGCCAGCTTCACAATTGTCGTATTTCAGGTTAAAAGTTTAACTAGAAAGCAGTGTAGAAAACATGTGTTTCAATCCCTGCACTTCCTCTTCTCCCTCTTCTGTTTAAAGGCTCTCCAATCAAGTCAAGTTCTGCAGGTTCTAGGTTTGGTCTTAGCATTTGGAAACATTATGAATGGAGGGAACCGGAGCAGAGGACAGGCAGATGGATTTACCTTAGACATCCTACCCAAGTTAAAAGATGTCAAGAGCAGTGTGAGTACAAGTGAGACCCCTATCACTAGTTTAAAGGGACTGTTCATGCTAAAATGATCATTCATCATTTATTTATTCTGATGTCCTTCTAAACCTAAATTAAAATTCTGTCATTAATTAATTACGCTCATGTCGTTACAAACAAGTAAGGTCTTTGTTCATGGTTGGAACACAAATGAAGATATTTTTGATGAAATCCAAGAGCTTGACTGACAAGGAAGAGAAGAAATTGCTGAATAAAATTTTATTTTCTTTGCACACAAAAATTTTGTAGCTTCATGAAATTATGGTTGAACCACTGAAGTTACATGGACTATTTTAACAATGTCCTTACTACTTTCTGGAATGTCATAGTTGCATTTCTGTCTATGGAGGGTCATAAACCTCTTGGATTTTATCAGAAATACCTTAATTTGTGTTCTGAAGATGAATGCCGTTTGGAATGACACGAGGGTGAGTAATAAATGACAGAATTTTCATTTTTGGGTCAACTTTTGGGTGAAATAAAAGTTTGCAAGCAGCATAACAGGATAATTAAATACCTAAAAAATGCATGAATGTTTCCAAAATATCTATTTTGCCAGATGAATGATGTTTTGAATGGCATAATGGTAAGTGATGCCAAAATATATAAACCAGCACTGAAATAGCATAAACCTTAATTTGAACTTGCATGGAAATTTGCATACAGTACTTTGGTGGTCTCCTGACCTCACTAACCATATCATATAAAAAAACATTCTAGCAGTATCACTCGAAATAAGGGGTTTATACTTTATTGAAGGCAGTAGTCTATATCCACATCCCGTGCGGTCTGTGCATCTGCACACGTGCATGTGAGCAAGCGCCTTTGCAAGCCACCAGGTCTGGCATCTTATTCACAAATGCTTTGAGCTAAACGAGTGTATACAATCCCAAAACATGAAAAATGATTATTCTTCTGTGTTTATTTCCATCTCTCATCTCCTCCTCCTTTCGCTCCATCAGGATAATTCTCAGAGCCTCCTGTCCTACATAGTTGCTTACTATCTGCGACACTTTGATGAGGTAGGTTTGGCCAACTGTTTATTTCACTGGCTTGACTAACAGACCCCCAGGTCCCCTAGAATCACCCTTCATGGTAGACAAAAAAGTGGCTTTGTTTTTGGTTTCATCACTTTGATTTGCCTTTCTTTCCCTTCACCATATAGACAAACGGCTGCTCTGAATGAGCAGAGGCCTTTGATTGCTTGATGCCCTTTTTGGACGTAGATTAAAGCGCTGTATTGTAAATACCGTCAGCAGTCAGTCCAGATGTTGTGATTACGAGGTCGTGTCCAAATTGACAAAATATGATCCACAGGTTATTGAAGTGATTCTAATGTTCAGGCAAATAACAAGTAGAGAGCGTGTGTGTGTGTGTGTGTGTGTGTGTGCGTGCATGCAATCGGCTCTGATCTCTGACAGACAGAGCGTTATTGAGATTGATTTGTTGTGTTTGATGTTTTCATTGTTTTTGGAATCTTAATGATCTTTACACACCAAAGTATTTGAACAATTCACATTCAATTATTTTTCAAATCAAGCATTGCTACAGTTATGATCTCATAAACACAACATCCTGTTATTTTGTGTAATTGTGCTTTAGATTTTCCATTGTTTGTGTGTCAGGATGCAGGTAAAGAAACATGCGTGTACCCACTTCCAGAACCCCAGGATCTGTTTCAGGCTTCGCAGATGAAGTTTGAGGATTTCCAACGTGACCTACGTAAACTACGGAAAGATCTGAATGGTGAGATGTGGACACGCGCAAAGCAAATAAGTGAATAACTGAACACACAGGCTTTACACACACTTCTATGCATATGCATTAGATCACATACATGCACACACATGTGGACATATGCACAAACCCACAAACATTAGCTCACATACACGTGTGCATATACAAAAACACACAGACATGTTTAGTTTGTATACACCAGAGCCAATGACCCGTGTTCTCCTTTAGAAGGCTCATTGATTTTCAAATGGCTGTTTTTATTGAGCCCCCAGCTGGCTGCCACAATGATCAATTCTGCAAATGTGGTTTGTTAAAGGCCCCAGCATGTAAATAAATGAGAAAAAGGGCTCATTTCAGCACTTTTCCTAAGGGTCTAACCTGTTTTTACAGGCCTAAAGCACTTAACTTCAGGTTTCTGCAAGTGAACTGTCCTTATGCCATATTACTGTTTAAATTGTTTTGGGTCAGCATGATTTTTTTAAAGAGTGTGGATGCATTAAATTGATAAATCAGTACTATACTAAAGAAAAATCTGGAAGCAGCACAAATGACAATCAACATGTTGGAATGATTTCTAAGGATCATGTGACACAAAAAATGTCTTTCCCATCACATAAATAACTTGCATTTTAACATGTATCAAAATAGAAAACCATTATTTGAAATTGTAATCATATTTTTACAGTATTGAAATTTTATTATACTTTTGATCAAATAAATGTAGCCAACTTTTTCAGGTTAGTTTGATAGTTTGAGTTTTATATAAAACTTTCGACATTCTTGTAACTGGAATGAAAAATGCATGATTATAATATAAATCCATTTATATTTTTGTTTGATATTCCACATTTTCTAAAGGTTCTTTTCCCTTACTGCTTGAAAAAAAAGAGAAAAACATTTAAAAAATAAATTTCATATTCTCTTTTGTAAGTAGGAAATGCTGTATATTCTGGTGTATTTGAAAAGAAACTAGCAGGCAGGTAAAAGGCTTAAACTGCATTATAAGTACTCGCGTTGCTCCCTGACCAGTAAAGCAATTTATCAGGGTCTTCAGGAGGTTAGTGAGATTGGTTCAGCTTTGTGCCGCAAGTCAAAGGTTGTAAGACCCAGCTTAAGTGCACGATGGAGTGTGAATGAGGTGTAAGAATCCGATTACATGCTCAAAGCTGAGTTTAAATCCCTGCAAACATTTTCATTGCCAACACAAAAACATACACTCACACAGATGTGAAAATACTCACATTCCACTGGCGGTGTGTTTGGCTTGTTCAGATCCTTGAAAAAAACACTCGTGGATATTGATGTGGTCAACTTAGACACATCAAAAACACATTTACAATCAATCACTTATCCAGAGTGAGATTGTCTCCCATGAACAAATAATAACGTCCAAGCCTTTTTAAGTTTCATTCGAAGCAGTCAAACATATCAGATGGAGTTGCATTTGGCTCATGGAAATTTTGATTGAGGGATGGTGGTTTTGATGCATTGCTACACAGCCTATTAGCTTCGCCCCTGCTGTTAGCCATATTTTCACGTGCCTTCCCTTGAATCCCTTGCTGGCGATTTGCATTGTTAATCTTTCAAAAGCTTATTAGTTAGGCCCACTATACATGTGGTTGATAAATTGTAAATGTACTTTTCCAGAGCTTGTATGCTTAGCTAAATCGTTTTGGCGCACACCTGCTGAACAGATCAAGCCTACGTTTGTTTAACGCAGGCAAATATTTCTTCTTTGGCAATGTTCTGTGTTTCTCCTGAATTCTCAACTGTTCACCTCCCTAAAATCTCCCCATGGCCCAATAAGCATGGCTTCTCTCTTACGCCAGGCTCATACAATAAATGGATCATCACTACATTAGCAAGCTAAGCTAAGCGCTAAAGCAGATGTGCGACACTGACAGCTGGAAGGGGCACAGAGTTATGCGGGCGACCCGGCAGGTCCTTGCTTTCACAGAGCCCTTGATCCAGCTGGCAGGGACATTAGCATGTGTGTGTGTTTGTATTGCGCTGATTGCCATGCGAAGCTGTGATCCATCACCTATTGAAGTGATTGAGTGTGACACGGTGAAGCCTGTCTGCCTGTTGTAAGACTCCAGGTGTACAGCAAACAGAAGCAAAGGAAAGGTTCATGAAATGGGATTCATTAGCATCTGTTAGCACAGGTCACAGATGCACATTTTTCTCTGCAGTGATGCAAGTGTTGGAAGGGAAAGCATGAGGAATGTACTGTAACATGCTATCCTGCTAATAAAGTCCATGCTAGTTGAAATGCTAGTGCTTGTCCTGACAGTTTCATCAGGCAAGACTGGTTGAGAGAAGTTTGGCCTTATGGTGAGACCATAGCTCTACTGGTTTTTTACAGATATCTAGCCCAGACTTGCCCAGAAATCCCTACAATGTGTCTTTTGGAGGTTATTTATGTGGATAGTAGTTTTATAGGCTGAAAAAAATATGTTTTCGGTGCTTAAAATACTCTGTTCTGAGGTGCAATTAATCATTTTGTTTGTGTGTTTCTAATATATGTGTTTGCTTTTTACAGCCTGTTCAGCAGAAACAGAAAAGGTGTGTAATGTCTCGTCTGAGGAGCACCTGCAGCCCTTTAAGGACAAAATGGAAGAATTTCTCACTAGAGGTAAAAATAAGCCCTGTTCAGACGGTTATTGTTTTACATAGTCTCTTGATTTTATTGCCACTTCGGAAGGAAATTTTCTATTTGGCATCTGATGGATTTAAACAAGAAACTAAAGTAATATTAGCCATAAGAAATGTATTATTGGGGTACCTTCCAAAGACAGCATTTATATTGGAAAACCATTATTTTCAGGAGTGCGTTTCAAAAGCGCTTCATGATTCAGGTTTTTTGTCAACTGAGAGTTTTTTAATGTGAATCGCCCATGCTCTGAGATGCTGAAAGCTGTTTGCAGTCAGTGAAAATGGCAACCATCATAAATATATAATTATAACAGTATTATTATTATATCATTATTATAGTTGTATATATATATAATTCACTTTATGATTACTGAAAGAGGTTTGAGTTGCAGATTTTGCAAAATGATTTATTAATTGTTCAATCAGAGTGGTTCACAAACAAGTCATCAAAGTACAAAGGACTATTTCATGATTTTAAGATTTTTTTTATTTTCTATGCAAATGCATTTCCCAGTTATTCGAAAATGATTCAGTCTTTGCAGAAATAGTTGTTCGAGTCATCTGATCAAATTGCCTGCACTTTTTAACACATTATATACATTATATACTGCAGACATGCACTATTATGCATCATTGCCTATATAAATAAAAATGACATCACTCCCACGCCAAATACCAAGGAGTCATGCAAGTATTCTTTTACAGACGTCATTTTGGGAAACAATTAAAGTCTGAATAATGCTGAGATGGATGTACAGTGACCCTGTGTGAACGGAGAGATGAGGTGCTGAGAAATAAATGTGACAGAGGCTCTGTGAAGGCCTCTGGGAGCCAACAAAAATTCTGGGAAATACGTCTGACCCGACCCAGACCCGATCGTTCCAACATTATTTATGTAAAGCTAGTGAAATGAAAAGTGAGCGTCCTTAATTTCATTATTCTCACTAATTTCATCCACGTTCTATCCCGACGCGTTAATCGCTAACTCAACCCTTTCAGTATTTTGTTTCTCTGATGAAGGTAAGCTGAACCATCTTTTATTATAGTTGCTCTCCTTCTTGTTTATTTACCTTCTCTATTCTCCATCTCTGCTTCGATCCATCTCTGTTTGATATGGTTTCTGTTCTCTTGTTTATTTCCCTCTAAGAGTGTTTGAGTCAACCTGCCTGATCTGTCTGTAGCACCGAAGACTGTTTCTGTCGGCACTTTATTCTCGTCAACAATTCATTGGCCTCTTTTCGTCTCTCACACTCCAATCATCTTCAATTGCCATGGTGTAACCTCTTTTTCCATCCGTCAACTTGGAGCTCACTGGAACGCCTTTCTATTTTTCATTCTTTGCTTCACTACAAGCTTAAGCAAATGCTAAATGCGTTGCCATTTCTCTTTCTTTGTATTCAAATTGGTCCTCATAACAAAACCCACATGTGCTCTGGCGGCAGGGTGGGGTCCTCGCTGAAGGGCCCCTTCCTCATCTCTACCCCTTTGATCTGTAGACTCGTGGGTCTCCTTCCCTGAGCTCTCAGATGGGTGACATGACCACGGAAAGACCCCCTTCAACCCTCCACACTGCCTCCAGTTAGAGAAACAGACAGAACAGGGATCGGAAAAAAGGAATGGTCTTATTTTTTGTTATTTGTATGATTTTGAAACTCCAGGAGAGTAACAGTCTCTGGCTCCAGTGCTTCAACCACTACTGTTTATTTTTCAGAGCATGAAATTAACTACAGAAAGTAAGAGAGGAAGAAAAACTGAGTGAGACAGGCTTGTATGTGTGTGTGTGTTTGAGAGATAGAGACCGTCTCTGTGCTGTTTGGTCTACACTCCATCTTCTCATACCATTGCTGTACTATTTACGCTGCTCTGGGCACTGAGAGGCAATGTGATAATCCATTTACTGTGGGAACAGGTACAATATATAATAGTAAAAGTAATAGTAATAATATATAAAAGTGCTTTTTTGAAGAGCAAATACTAAGAATAGGAATTGTTCACCCAAAAATGAAAATTACCCCACAATTTACTCACCCCAAAGCCATCCTAGCTGTATATAACTTTCATCTTTCAGACGAACAGAAAAAAATATTCTTCCTTTTTCTACTAAGCATAGTAATGCTGGTGGATAGTGGCTATTATTTAGAAGCTCCATAAAATATGCATCGTAAAACTAACCTACATGCCTCCAGGGGGTCTTTTAAAGCAAATCGATGGGTTTTTGTAACAAAATTATGGCCACTATCCACCATCATTGCCAAGCTTGGAAAAGAAAAACTCTCATCTGAAAGAAGAAAGTCATATACACCTAGGATGGCTTGAGGGTGAGTAAATTGAGGGCTAATTTTCATTTTTGGGTGAACTATTCCTTTAATCGTTTTAAAATGTTGGGTGTGAACTGAAGTGATCTGTGTTTTGGGGATTCTCTGGTTGTGGTGAGTGGTATGAAAATGTGTTCGAACACTGGGATCGTCATTTAATTTATTAGTGGATCACAGGAGACTCTCCATGCAGGATTAAATGAAGTGACATTGACATTACCACGGTAATGACTTCAGAGACCTGCTTCTCCATCTGCAGTGAAACTACGCTTCATCAAATGTTCATGCTGAGGCTGTTTGCCAGTATGATTTTTGCAATGAATAGCTCCTTGATATTTTATGTCAGCGGATTACAACTGGCCATCGTGTAATCAGATTTTCGAGGGTTTATGTTTGTCATGAAAATCATAGACTTGCAAAGACTTACGAAGACATGCATTTGCAATCTCACACCTCTCACTGCTGTCTGTTTGTTTAAAACTGGAACAAATCTCTGATAACCTTTTCCTGATAACCCGTGTCATTCAGTGACAAGCAAAACAAAAACATATTTAAAAAGCATAAAAGTCTGTGTCGCATTTACAATGTCCTATTTTTATTCCCACAGCCAAAGCAGAGCTGGAGCTCCAGGAAAAACAGCTCACTGACACGCAGAGGATGTAAGTTGTCTTACTGTGTTAACTGTGCCAAGTCTCTTATTATTGTGTCATATTGGTTATGTCTCCTCTGTGTGTGTGTGTGTGTGTGTCTTTTTGTGGATTAGCTTCCACTTCTCTGTCTCTCTATATCTGTGTAGTTTTCCCTCATTTGTGGATTACTAATAGTGCAATTCACTTAGATTGATTGACAGCTTGTAGACTGTCTTCTTTTAAAAGGGTCTGTTTTTTGAAACCTTGGCTCTTGGAGTGGAAAATAGAGCAAATATGACATGTCAATTAGTTCTAAAGGTCTTTGTGTTCATTGTCTGAATGTTGCCGTTTCAGCCAAGCACTAGCCTAAAGATTGCTGTGGGCGAAAAGAAATTACACTTGTCGTTCTTTATGTAAGAGCATTATTTTTATAAGCTAAAATTTCACATGCTTGAAGTAAGCTGATCAATTTCACAATTCCTCCGTGTAAACTTTCTAATCTTATTTTGTAATTTTTTGTTCATAGTGTCATGCTTTTCTTTGAATGCTTTCCAGTTTTCTGGAGCTGTGCGTGTTTTTCTCAGTCAAGCCTAAGGCGGGAGAGAAGGAGGTTTCACCAAACACATTCTTCACAGTGTGGCACGAGTTTTCGTCAGATTTTAAGGAGCTCTGGAAGAGAGAGAATAAATGCCTGTTGCAGGAGCGGTGAGGAATAGTCTGCCTCTGTTGCTATTTTGTTTGTCTGATTGTCTTCACTGCAAGTCACCTTTATTTCGAAAAAAGTTGTAAAGCAGCTCTAAAAGGCTGTCCTTATTTAGCTCAAGTCAGCCGCTGCAATTTATTGAATTCATTTGCATGTTTTTAGCTTGAAAGCTGCAGAAGAGACTTTCAGACAAGCACGAGAGAAGGCTACCTACAACGTAAAACCTAAACATGCATCAGGGATAGTAAGTAATTCCCTCAATTCACATTCTAAGAATTTAATAACGGACGGTGTAAATGTAAATGCAACCATAATGTGTTTCACTTTCTTCTCACTCAGAAAGCCAAGCTGGGACAGAAGATGTAAATTTCTGCTGCACTGAATCCAACAAAACTCCTTTTATCCCACTTCTCTTTGTTTTTTTTGTTTTTTTACTTAACAGTTACTTCAATATAAGGATAAAAGCCAAGAGAAGGTCTTCATTATTTTAGTACATGAACGTGGCCAGAATTTAGTAATTTTTGTGGTTATGAAGACAATCAAAGTTTAAAGTGACCAAATTATGATCATTTTTGCAGCCTACTAGAACACATTTAGATTTTTTCTAATTCCTCTTGCATTGCTAGCACCACTATTTTCACTTTCTGTCTAAAATACTCCTCCTTTCTCCTATTCCCAGTCTGATCTGATTAGTTTGCTGGTCAACCGCTTAGAGCATGTCAGAAATTTAACTTTACAGTTTTCCGTTTCAACTATGGCATTGTTTGTTAGAAGTCCATGCTAATTGTTCTTTGAGGGTGGGCCAAAGCAAGCCAGTATGTGAGCGTTATGCTAATATATATCATGGTGACAAAGAAGTCGTGAAATAATGACAGGACAACAAACGAGGCGTTTCAGGCAAGTGTTTTCTGTTAGAGAGATTAACACCATTTGGCATGGACTTTGTGCTTTGTAATTTTGCAGATCATTACATGCGTAAACAGCTATGTTACACAGTAAAGAAAAAGGTCAAATAAAAAAAGCATATTGCTGTAGGTGCACCGTGCATTGAAACAGTGAAGCCACTGTTTTACATGAGGTTGCTGAATATTTAGTATACATTGAATAGTATACAGAAAATCTGCACATATATTTTCATATCATTTGTCAAGAAAGTAGCGAAAGATCTATTGTAACCTGTGTATTTATTTATCATAATATAGCACTGTTATTTGTAGGTGAAAGTCACAGTATTTAATGAACCAGAGCAGATAAATAGAGGTTGACTAATTAAACAATCTGCTTCTAATAATGTTTGTTAATGCTGAACTGGCAAAGATATTTAAGAAAATGGAATAGTTGAATACATAAAGAAATGGCAATCTCAGATATAATATCTATGTGACCTGTGTAAAGTCATAAAAATGTGTTTTGCTGTGAACCACAGCCTTCTTATTCTTTAAATGGAAATTTGATCATATTCAGCGTCCATAGTTTCCTCTACAGGTCTTTTATATTTCATCTTATGAAATTGACACAGAATTGAGTGACATGTTGTGAGTTTCTCTGTTCCAACTGAACTGTGAGATGTTTAATGAATGGTTGTTGAGAAACATATGCAAATATTATGATTTATGACTAACCATTCTTTATTTTATGTGTACAGCTGTTGTTAGTAGTTCAATAACCTTTAATTTACCTAAATGTATTTTCAATTAAAGAAGCTGACAGCTTTATAGCTCATGCGTGATCATTGCTGCGTTATTCCGTGTGCGTTGCATTAAGAAATGAAGAACTAAAGCTGCCAAATGAATAATTTACATTTCCTATATGAGAAACTGTAGAAACTTACAAATACAAAGGTGCACAGAAATATAAAAAAGGCAAAAGACGTATTGTAATGTGAAATGATAGATTTATTTTTAGAAGACATGTTTATTATATATTTTTATATATATTCATAGATTTTCTATGGTTGCTTTATCATATAATTTCCTTTATCTACACATTTTTTTTGCTATTTTGTTAAATATTGTCATTAATGCAAACGTGTCTGTTAGACTTTAAGGTAAATATTTAACCATTTTGAATCTCAGTTTATGTTGTGCACATGACTCATTATAACAACATTAAGGCTCAAACTCTCTACAAGCTTGATCAAAGTCCAACGTCAGGATGGACTGAAACCAGCGGCATCATTTCTGTCGGATGCAGCAAAGCTAATGGCAGCACCAAGTCAAAATATAGTTTATCCCCAGCTGACAACCTGTCCTTAGTCAAAATATAGCAAACCCCCTCTAATTTCCTGTCGATAAGGTCCGCAGTCACCCAGCATCCTTTCATGTCTTCTCCTGTCCTTCATTAGTGCTGATATATACAACGGCTGGGTAGGTAAGACAAGATGGTGAAGATAGATGGCGGTCAAACCAACTCCACTGTTCTCAAGTATCAAAAGTAATAGAGTGCAACAGTAACCTCCCAATATTTCAGCAGCCTTGGTTCCGAAAGTATTTCTCTCATCATTTTTCTTTGAGGGATACTTAAAAGATTTTTGTTAAAGAGTTAAACCAACAGCTAAGTGAACCACAACATTAAAAGAGGAAAAAAAATGAAAAAGGCAAAGCTACAAGACTTCATTTTAATGAAAAAATAAAAAATAACTACAATCCCAATGACATAATCAAAATGATTTGAAAATGTTGGTTATATATAGAAATTATATATTTGGGTTTACCTTTTTTTTTTTGTAAAAAAAAAAAAACAATTTGCAGTGGCCAGATCTTTTCTGAAAGTCTGCAGTCTTATAATAGAAAAAAATATTTAGCATAATTATTTGCAAAAATTGGTTGAGCTAATGCATAATAGATTCAACAGAGGCATATAAGTATCTATTAATAACATCAGGGGCCTCATTTATAAAACTTTCTTACGCACTGATTTGATCTTAGAGTGTTCGTACGATCAAATCCACA
>JAUCNO010000279.1:6019087-6042279 GCA_032353835.1 Enteromius viviparus | reverse complement strand
GAATGACTGGCGTACGCATGGATTTCGTGTGTACGTTCGTTTTCTCTGAATCGCTCTTACGATCAAATCAGAAAAGTGCTTAGATAAAATCAAGGATGGTTTCTACGCAAGTCTTTATAAATGAGGCCCCTGGTCTAGCTAATGGTTTGTAAGCTATCAGAGCTATATGAGTTCAATCAAATCCCCAATAGAGAAAAAGCATGGGATGTTTACTTCCGGAACCCTGATTGTTGCACTCTATAGAGAATCAGCATTGCTGAGGTAAAGCAGGAGATCGCTGAAATACAGACGCTCCATGTTTTGTTAGAGAAAAGCTTTCCAGAGGTCAAAGGTCAAACACTGTTCTTTTAAAGCACATGAATGTTATTTACTGTTCTATGTAATAGTATTCTCAGCTTCATTATATTTGTCAAAAAAGAAAAAAAAATCCAGCTTTGTGTTCATCCCTGCTCGGCAGCTATTAAGCATTCCCTGGGTAGAATGCTGTGGTACAGTCCAGACATAATGAAGGTGGTCAGTCTTCTGATTAGCTGTTGTCTTTGGCAGGTTTCACACATCGATTGTTGGGTGGCCCCAGTTTTTCCAAAAGGATTTTGAGGCAATGTTTCAATTGTGTGCCTTCTCAGTATGCGGCACTGACGTTAACAGACACACATTTGCACTGCTTGATCCGCTGAACTTTCCTTTGCCGGTATGGCGGCTGGAGCCCAGGACAATGAAGCCGTACGGTGACTGTGGTTATTCGGCTGGGCCGACAGAAAGCACAGGACTGGAATGAAGTGTTTTGGTCTTGCGTGGATGCTGTTTTTCGATTTCGATGTGAGGTTTGAGATGTCAGGTGGCGGGGGATGTAGAAGGAGTTACACTGGCCATAGCAGAACCTGTTGATGACGGTTCGGCTCAGGCACCCCTCCAGGCTTACAGTTTGACGCAATGGCTGTGTTTTGCACCAGTCACTCTTTAGGTATTTCCTCTCGGTGACCACCAGGGCCTCACGACTCGATGACAGCATGTCGTGTTTGCCTTTCTGTCGTCGTGCTGATGTGTGCTGGGGCAGTGATGCTAGTGTGTGGGGTGGTGAAGACAAATCATTGCCTTTTAGCTTGTAAGGGGAGGGGATGGAACCCTGAGGCCGGGGTTTCTTGGTCTCTGTCGATACAAAAAGGGTCCACGCCAAAATGGCAGGTATTGCAAGCTTCCAGAACATCCTGAGAAAAGATTCAAAATAAGGAGAAACATTAGTGTTTTTGTTAGGAATTCAAATGTATTGTCAAAGGAATAGTATTCTGTCATTATACTATGAACTATGTCCAGCATTTATTCAGAAAAAAATGAATAAAAAATTATGTTAATATGCATATGTCTGCAAGCCCAAAGGCTCTGCATGTGTGAACCTAAAGTATGATGAATTACATCAAGTGGACCGTTTCAAGATGGTGGACATGTGTACATGCCTGGAGTGGTCGAATGGGATGTCTATACATGTCTATGATCCCTGTAGGAATCAGGCGGGAAAGGGGCGGAGCGTCATTGTTAAAACGGTCTGGAAATGGTTGTGAGTTCTTGATCTTGTATTCATTACTTGTAAAAGCACATGTCCTTTATTCTGCACTTGCTGCTTATTGCACTCCTGGTTAGACCTAAACTGCATTTCATTGCCTTGTACTTGTACATGTGTAATGACAATAAAGTTGAATCTAATCTAATCTAACGTAGTTTACTCATTTCTTGTAATTCACCCTTACAAAACATGATGGTATCAAATATTACAAGTAGCAAGATACCGCAAATGATTATTATGAAGTCTTAACATCATACAGTATCCACAGTTGTGTTGGTGATAACATGGTGCTTTGTGGAAGTTGTAGATGAATAGACCAACGACTGGCGTTTTACAGCACCTTGTCTATTCTTAAAAAGCAGCGGTTCTTATGTAATGCTGATAAATTTAAACCCTGTCTTTGGCCTGAACCCTCAGTCTTGTTTATCATGGCGCCCTCTGTCAATTTGGCTCTAGATAACCCTCTGATAACCTCTGACATTTCCTATGCTCTATAACCACTTGCATTGTCTGTTCACTCTCCTCTCATTGCCAACCTCTTTCATCTTGTCTGTTAGGTAGATTGGGAATAAGGCACAGTTGTATTTCATCTATTTAAAAGACACAGTCTTTAGTTCGTTTTTATGTCCCTGAGGCTTTTTTTGAAAAGGATTTTTATGTTTTTCACATAGACTCTATTGCTTTTCAGGACAGACCAGCAAGAAGAGCTCCCAGAAAGCCTGGAGCTAAACGACATGATAAAGTTACATAGAAACTATTACTTTCTTTTTTCCATGATAAAAAAAGAAAAGTTGAGCAACATTCAAGTTAAGAAAATGTGAAGCTTTCTATAAAAGACCATGCATGCACCGATACGTACAATATCATTTTGTTCTGCCAGGTTTATGTTTTTTCAAAAACGATACCTTTTGATTTCATTTTCTTTTGGATTCATTAATTTAAATTTATTATTTACTAATACTCGCATCATTCCACATCTATATAACTTTCTTGACTTAAGCGTTTGAGCTTGGAAAATTATTTAAAGCACCACATTTAAATTCTTCTGAAGCCATTATATGGTTTTGTGAGAGAAACATAAAAATGTAATATGTTTTTTACTTAAAGAGCTTAAGATTCATGAAGAAATTGTTCTTGAGTAAAATCTTTTACTGATGATTTTTCAGTCTATTTATTGCAGCTTACTGTTTAGTATAGTTACATTTCTCACATAAAGATATTGTATGATTTAAGAAGTAATTTTATGATATTATATGGTGCTTTTGCTCCTTTTTGAAGCTTAAAGGCTCAAGCCTGATTCCTTGTAACTGAATGGAAAAGAACAGCTAGCTTAGTTTTCAGAATATCTTTTTTGAATCAACACAAGGATGAGGACAAAAATACTATTATATTTTGGGTTAACTGTCCCTTTTAGCTTTTTAAATCTGGGTTACTGGGGAGAATGGGCTACTTCTGAAGCTACAGTTAACTGTGACTCACACGGTGGCAGAAGGGAATAGATTAATCATCCGTATCTCCCTCCGTCAGTGTCGCTGGCAGCCATTAATGCTGTTTACTTTTACACCAGTCCCAGAATGCTCATGCAAATAAACAGGGCCGCCCATCAAAAGGGAATGCTACAGAAGCCATGAGGTTACGAGGAAGTGGCCTTTATGTCTCTGCTGAGGTAGGGTTAAATAATGAGGGCTTTGCTTATGCCGGTGGTGAGATATGTAGGGGACATGTAAACAGTGGGGAGAGCACCATGTGAACATTATTATATCAGGATGTGGAAAGTTTAGCAGTTTTGGGTTTCTCTCCTTCAGATGACCACAGGCTGAATGGAAGGCTCGGTTTACTGGTAGCTCAAGATTAGGTGTAAAGAGACAGGGAATGCCAGGATGTGACAGTGACTCAGAGGACTGTGACATACATACACAAACACACCACCAAGCTCACTTGTCTATACCTGAAACACATTTCAGATTGAGAAAGTGAATCACACACATTCAGACGTACATCAGACAGAGGGGCTATAAATCTCGCTTGAGAAAAATTGTGGTTTGGAGATAATGACAGTGTCTAGTTGGAACATATGCAAGAAAATAAACACAAAACCTTCTACAGTATCTCTCTCCCATCTGACTGCGTATGTGAGAAAGTCAAGGACAGATCATCCACACTGTAAGAAATAGTGTGAATTTACAGCATAAACCTGAATGTAGATACTGGACCTTTTATTGCAGTTTTTATACTAGTATTTTTACACTTGATTGTAATTGAAATGCACGATAAAGCACAACATAGCACAACTGTTTTGTTTTTTTTTTGTTAAAAAAATAATTTTATGGGATTTCCCAGCATATACTGCATCATTAATGAATGATTATGATTATATTAAATTAATATGCAGATCATTTTCTTTACCTGGAATTATGTGGCCATTTTTTACAATCAGTCAATTTAATAATCAATGAAATAATTTTAGCATTACAGCAATTCAAGTTGTATTGTGTATTAAATGCACATTATGAATGAAGGAACATATATTAACAATAAACTGTTAAATGTTAAATAGATTTATGTGTAATTAAAATTATATGAATGTAGACATATAATGTGAATACATAAATATTATTATTATTAAAATAAAAAATTATAATCTCAAAATACATACATACTGTATGTGTATATGTATATATATATATATATATATATATATATATATATATATACATCTGTGTGTGCGAATTAATAAGATGCCATAAAGAATATAATAATTCAACATTGTGGTTTTTACAGTATTTTGTAAATGGCCTAGCTATTTATCCATCCATTCTCCAAATCATATGTTGGATTATGGGAGACCTGAATTATGGAGAATACACAACAGAAAGGCTTAGGTGGGAATCAAACCTGGGAATTTCTGGGACTCTCCGTGTCTAGTACAGGGGTGTCCAAACCTGTTCTTGGATGGCTACTGTCCATTAGCTCCATTCTTGCATTTGAACCAGCAGGTCTTCAGTCTAACTAGAAATGTCCAGACAAGTGGGCTGAAGCTGTTTTTGAGCTACAGGACATTGGCCCTCTAGAAACTGGATTGCGCACCCCTGGCCCAGTCCATACTGTTACACTTGCCAGTATTTAACATGGCATTATTAATCATAGAATAAAATTTCCATAATGTACATGACAAAGAAAAAAGGAACAAAAGTAAATGAATAATATGATACAGTAAGCAGTAATTTCCTGAATGCTTTGTGTTTTGCCCAAAAACTGGTATTTCACATTGAAACTTTCTTACAGATCTTGTTGCACAGAACACAGCTGCTGATGACTGATGTAAGAGAATCAGTGTAGCGTAAAACAACCAAACCACAAGTACCAGCATCTCTCATTGAGCAGAAGCCAGCATGCACAGCCAGTGATACCAGCATTTGACCGACCACTGTCAAAACCCACAGCAAGCCTTCCCTCACACTTCCACAACATCTCCAACCCAAAACAACAGTCACACAAAGCCACATGACAAACCCTGAAACTCTCTCTCTATCTCACACCTATACACACATTAAAACACACAAACATCATCACACGCATAAACACTAACTGGCGCCACAAAATTATGAATTTGACAGGAGTTATCATCACAGCAATTATGTACCTCCCTCTGCCACAAGACATTGTCTTTACAGAATACTTATGCAACATACACACACACACATTTACTGACTGCATTCAAACAAATATCCTCAAGCACGTTCCTTATACACTATAGGTTGGTCAAATGGAACAATGTTTGGATTGCATCAAGCTCTTCACAATTTAGAGGGCAATTAACCTACGCATTGCTTACATTAGCTGTCTCTTCGTGTTAAGCTGGGTTTAGAAAAAGTATTTTAATAAAACTTTGTTTCATTGCTTCAGCTTCAACATTACAAGTCATGAAACATGGAAAGCTCTAGCGTGAAACATTCATTTATTCGAATCCAGAGACTGAGCCATTATCACAAAAAAAGCAACAACTCCCAAGCTTTTTAATGCTTTTTAAACATGTCAAGACTACATCTGCCCTGAAGCCCAGTCTACCTACTGTACAGTATTAATGCAATTTTATTCTCCTCAGGCATAGTCTGATTTGAACAACTGCATTTGAACAAACTGTACAAATGTCTGCAATTTTATGTGTATTTTAATGTAAAGATGACAACTTTAGCGACCAGTGGGCACATATCTCTATATAGAAAATATCAGAAAGATTATAATAATGAGAGGTTTCGCCCACAAGTTGCCAGGTGTATTCCTGAGTAAACACCTAGAAATGGCAGCATGAATTAAACTCCATGAAGCTGTCAAAAGTTGCTTCTAATATTATTTCCACTTGTTTTTAAAACATATATTTATTGTAAGATAAAGAAAAACATTTAACAGTTAATTTTTCATGCCCTTTGCTATTATTTTATATCACAACAGCCAGGATGTTCTACCATGACAATATGGAGTGCTGAAAACAAGAACATGAATGTTACTTCTACTACCTTTTTATTTAACATATATTTAATGTATCAGAGAGACTAAAGACAAGTGATCATCAACAAAAAGCCAAAGTGCATTTAGGATAAGTAAGATTGTACAGAGAGGTTTGCAAACTCCAGATAAATCTAGAATCTAGATTTCAGCTTAGGATACCGTATGAAGTGTTTCCATGGTGTGATTTGTCACCATGTGGTATATGGATATCTGTATCAGAGAGAGTGGATGGAATATCTGTGGTTTGGGTCTGTTGGGTCAGACTCATGTTACAATGCATAGCTGAGGTTTGAAGTGTGGTTGAACAGTTCAACCATATCAGTGACTGAGTTCTCTGATGGCTGTCGTCACATAATGCTTTGAGTCTGACTTTAACGCCATCAAATACACACACAACATGCAGTCGAGTCTATCTTTCCCAAATATTTCACATCTACTGCTGTTAATGTATGATAATTACAGTTACAACAAATAAATCCTAACCTAATCTTATTATAACAGCATAAAAATTAGCTCTAACCAAACCCTGCTCTAATCATATTTATAACTATACTCTAGTCCTCAATCATAGGCACACATTGCTATCATTCTCAATAGTACTGGTTAATGAAGGAGTTGTGGGGAATTAGAAGGTCACTGGGAATCTCAAAGGCTGTCAGGCTCAAATCCGAGGGGCAGTCACCACTTTGAACTGAGTTGCGACTGATCCGTTTCCATGCACTTCTTTATAATGCCAATCATGCATTTTATTCACAAACACACATACACACACACAAGCAGGACTGAAACCAATACTGTCACACAACCTCACACGTTCTCTGATGCACATGTCCCCATCCTCAAACATTCACCATCAGACTCACTCTCTCCATCCTTGCTCTCAGTAGCAGAACTCTATGATAAACATTATTGGTTTAATTACAGTTAGATAATAAAGAACTACTTAAAAAAACATTAAATAATAACATAAAGATTTATGGTTCTAAAAATCACCAGGGTTCTTTGGCTTGTTACAGCAGAAGAACCCAACTAGAATCCTGTTTTTTCACGGAGTTTTCCAAACTCTTAAAAATAAAGGTTCTTCATTGGAATCTATGGAACCTTTCCCCTGGAACCTTCATTATTCTAATGGAAAACAGTTCTTTAAGATTATTAAATTGTTCTTTGGACTAAGAAAAACATATTATGACAGAAAGGTCCTTCGGTGAACCAAAAGCGTTAAAACCGTTCCCTTTAGGAACATTTATTTTTAAGAATGTATATACTAAAAGATTGTAGATTCTAATAAAATAACATGAATTTATTAAAGAATGTACCTGTAGATCTGGAGTTCCGAGTCGAGTCCCCCGAGTTTTATTGCTGTGATACCTTGAGAGGTCACTCAGAGGTCAAAGGTCAAGCAGCAGGTCAGAGATCCGCCAAGCCTCAGAGCTCCAGATGTAGAGAAGCAGCGTGGATATCCATCAGAAGTACAAAAGCTCTCTCAAAGCTCTCCTGAAGACTGTGCCGTGTGCGTCTCCACCAGCCTTTCCTGTTTGAGTCCAGCTCTGCAGAGGCCAAACTGAAGCAGTTTCACTCATTTATGTGGCATCCAGTTCGCATTCTGCATCACTGAGTCCTTCCCGGTGAGTCTTTGAATCATCTTCTCTCTGATTTACTGTCACATCCCAGTGGCTCTCCAAAGAGAAGTGTGTGAGTGTGAAGAGAGCAGAAGGAAAATCATCAGTTGCACACAAGTTCCAGAAAGATTCATCTACACCTCTCTCTCTCTCTCTCCCTCTCTTTCTCCCTCCCTCCGTCCTTCTCTTTTGGTCTAGCACTCTCTGATACCTCCCCCCCAGAAGCCCACTGTTAATCAACCAGTCCTGAAAACATATTGTCTCTCCTTCTCTCTCTCCTCTCGCTCCCTGAACTGCAGCACTCAAGTTTGCATCCCTGGTTTAACCCCGTCCCTCTTGACTGCTGCAGTTAACACTCTCAGTTTTCAGTGTAACATCTTTGTAAATACAGAAATACCTCAATAAAGCCCAGGCTTTGATCCAGATGATCATTTTATGCATATTTATATTGGTTTGATCCAAAAATGTGTGGGCTTGGTTTCTGGAACATTTTGTAAATTTTCACTGTGGCTTTTATTTAGGTCCCGCCTGAAGGTTTTTCTCGAGTGTCTTTCCAAATACAAAATGGTTTTATAAACAAGTTTTGACAGCACATCAAGGCAAGACAAAGCAGATGTGTTATGTGGCCTAAAACAGACAAAAGCTTTCAGATGCAAAATCATTAATCTTTCCTTCTACAGTTTATCATTTTAAGTTGAAATTTTTGTGCCATAAATCTTTATGTGGCTTGGGATTTTACACAGGACTGACTGTTCTCCTTTTGTTTTCTTTGCTTATTCTGTCATTCGTTCTCCCATTCTGTTGTTTGTGTGGTTTTGAACTCATCTCCATTTGACCACAATAAGAATAACATCCCTCTCTTGTTCCTTTTCTTCTCTCTCAAACGCACACACGCACAAGCTGGATAACTAGTTTGGAGAACATAGGAAAACACCCAAAACAACATTTTACACAATGGTCCGGCACATATACGCAAATATTCTGGTTGAAATGAAAGTAACCGAAATACTCAGATATCATGTTGAATACCTCACTGTATTGATAGACACAGTTCTGTTCAGAGCTGACTGTTAGTGTTGGATGGGTTAGTCCGGACCTCAGGATTTAATGCTGTTCTCACCAAACTGACCAAATAATCAAACATGACTCAAAGCCTCTTAAGGAAAAAGACCTGGTGGAAGGAGTCATTGCCCTCTAGTGGTTAAAAACGCAATAGCAACCCAGGGTTAGTAATTAGACGGTCGACAACATGTATAAAGTCAAAGTTTTATTAAAAAAGTTATTTAAAAAACGAAAATGTTATTTAAAATTGTTTTAATCAGTTTTATTTATATGCAGATCAAAGTAGTTTAAATAAACAAAAAACTATCAGAATTACCAAGAGCTAAAAAATAAATATATATATATAATATATATATATATATATATATATGTATATGTATATATAGGACCAGCAACTTAATGTATTTTTGAACAATTGTTATTAGTGCTGTCAAGTGGTTTAGTGCATCCTTTTTTTGTATTTTATGTAATTTATTATGTATATTTAATATATAATACATACACATGCATATATATATATAAGAAACATATGTAAAGATTATATGCTAAATATATTTATAAATAATATATACAATCTAAGAATATATAAATATATTTACATCCAAATATTTTCTAAATATGTACTACATGTGTTTATATATATATATATATATATATATATATATATATATATATATAGGCAGCCAATAATCACGATTAATCATTTGACGGCTGATTAAATTATTTATTATAATAGATATTTTTACAGTAAAAGTATTAGTAATTTATTATAAATTATTATTTCTTAAAATAAATAAATAAATAAGTCCTGCTCTCTGACCACTTTATGTAAATATAATGAATAATAAAACAAAACCTTTTTTTTGGCCCCTATATTAGACTGGAATGTGACAGTAGACATGGGATTAGCACATGATGCACAACTCAAAACTGCGTTCCTTTGCTCAACCACTGTGTGACAGCTCTGACTAGTCATGAACAGGTTGTACAGTGAAAGAGAAAGCAGTGCATAACTTTCAGATAAAGGACTGACTTTAATACATCTTCAAGTAAGTGTTTACACATGGTATAAAAAAATAAACGGAGGGAGCCAACAAAGAACCGATGAGACAGATTGCAAGACAAGTCGCTTTCAGATATATCCCATGCGACTTCACATGTGCGATAAGCAAACGTGTGCTAAATCCTTTATAGTGCAATAAAATCAATGCAAAAAGAGATGAAAGGGGAGTAGGAAGAGATCATCTCTGTGTCTAAAGCTTCTCGATTTTACACAATGTGCCTACGCTGTTATTTAACTGTGGTTATGACATTAAAATTTTCTGGTTTTGACATCATTTGATCAGTCTACAGTTGGAGACAGTCCTGACAGACAGAAGAGGAGAGAAGATCATTTTCCTCTTTTGAAAGACATTGCTGCATTTCCCAAATATTAGAAGTCCATGTCTAACTGTCTTAAAGACTGAAACTAGCAAGTAGCAAGTAGAAACTGACGTAAAATTTCAGTCTCTTGGACATGCATGTGATTTGGTCCGTTGTCCAGGGTATTTGGGATCTGGACCAATCAGACGACAGAGATGAAGATGACAGCGTCCTCATCCTTGGTGGATTGTTTGAGGCTCAGCAAGATTGGACGACAGCAGGTAGCCTCTTCGATATCAGAGATTTTCCCTGAAACACATGGAAAAGGAGAAACAAAAAGAAAGACCATTTTAAATGGTACTGGACAGTGACAACAATACACAGGAGGGTTATTTTAACACTGACACCTCATGGCAGCACACACAAAACAAGCTGAATTTCAGATATGCAAAGTTCACCCAAAAAAGAAAATTGTTATCTTTATTAATCATCATTAACCAATCATATACATTCATTACATTCTGGTGTGATTTTTTTGTAGGTTTCAGCTTTTTAAAAATCTTCTATGCACACCAAGGCTGAATTTATTTGACCAAAAAATAAAGTAAAAGCAGTGATGTAATTTATTTTTGTGATGGTATCGCTGACTTTTCAACACTCCAGTTTTCAGAAATCATGATGACATTCTTATTTGGTGCTAAGCATGTTTATTATTATCGCTGTTGAAAACAGTAGATTTTAACAAAAAAAAGCAGCTTGAACATTCTGCCTTATATCTCCATTTATGTTCAATGGAAGAAAAAAAATCACTCAATTTTCAGTTTTGGGTTAATATTTCCTACAACAGAAACATCACATGTATCCTCGACTACTCAAACAAACATGAACAGGAGCTACACATACTGTACAGGTAGAGGAAAAGCAGGGTTACCTGGAAGCAATGCCTTCCTTCAAAACAAGTTCTTACTTTTCTGTGGACAAGATAGAGAACGTGAACAGATACACATTTTGGCAGCTGTTGCAGCAAGAGACCAAAATGCAAGTCATGCAGAGAGTGACATACCACAAGTAAACACTCAAGTTATCCCTGCTGGAACTGTCATGACAACATGGTTTAACGTGACATTACAAGGTTTGGGGACGGGATAAAGCACCAGACAAGCTTCATCTGACCAGAGCTGCTGTCTGATTGGTCAGGTAAGCTATCATTGAGGGGCGGGGCCACTACCACTTACCACACTACGAGTGAACTTTTCAAATGAGGTTCTGCGATCCTGTATGCTTCCCAACTTTAGTCAAGGAGATGAAGAGTGAAAAAAGGGACTACAGCATGGTGCTTATAGGTTTTTATTAAATATAATAATATGCTCATCTATATTTGTCATTTCGAATGTATCAGATTTAATCTGTTAAAATCACTGATTTATTTTAGAGATTTTGGTTTATAACAAATATAATATTTTTTCAAATAATACAACATTATAATACTTCTATTTTATTGCTGTAATGTATTTAAATAGCATTATAGTCATAATAACTAAACCATGCCATCCTATCCTACTCTAATCCCAAAGTGTCGTCTTTTGCATTTAAAAAAAAAAAAGGCAGACAAAATAGTGGAAAAACACAAGTTTAATTAGGACACTAAAAACACGGCTCTAATTACACGCTCACTGAATTCTACATTCAATTACTAACAAAAATAATATACCAGATTCGGGTCTTTTTTCAGCAGATACTTTCATATACTATTACTTTAAAGCATTACTGAAAGATAACTTCACATATACTGTTCAAAAGTTCAGTCAGATAAAAATTCTGTACTTTTGAACTTTCTATTCATCAAAGCATTTGTACTTTTTTGCCCCACAAAAATATAAAGCAGCAACTGTTCTCAACATCAATAAAACAATATTTTGAGCAACAAATCAACCTATTAGAATGATTTATGAGGAATCATGGGACCCTGAAGAGTAATGGAGTAACTGAAGTAATGGCTGCTGAAAATTCATATCGCAAGATTAAATAGGATTTTTTAAAATTTGGATTTTCTGGGTATTAAATAAAAATATATTTTTTTAATTGTAATAATATTTCACAATATTATTCTTTTTTTTTAAATGATCATTACTATTTTTATTAAAAAATGCAGTTTTTCGAAGCATTAATAGACACCTTTAAACATATTTTAAATTTTACAGACCCCAAACTTTTAAACAGTAGTAAATCTGTATCAGTACATTCTTAATGTATTCAAGATTATGACTGTAAGTCAAATTGCTTAAAATATTTTACCTTTTTTTTAGCCTGCAGAAGCTCCTGGTAGGCACTGGATCTAATAAAACGGCTGTAAGAGTCACTCTTCATCAGCTTATAGATGTGTTCCTGGTACACACACACACACACACACACACACACACACACAGTACATTTGCATGTTTATAATTTAATAAATTGGTTCAGCTAAGATAATTAATTGCAAGGCTTGTTTTCATCAATTTTCATTAAAAAAGCAATAATTAGTGTAGCTGCTTAAAAGGATAAACTTTACCTGTGCATCCTCAAAAGCATATCGACCGGGGTCTTTGACGTTCTGTGTGGTTTTGTCGTAGCTCTTCGAGTCAACGTTTATGGCACTGGGAGCTCCAGGAGCCAAAAACTCCTCCCAGATCTCCTGCACCCGTGTTGGCACCTCACGGATTGGCCTCCTCTTTAACTCCTGCACCGCCAGCCAGAATCTGAGTTTTGAATAACAACAGAGAATTAAAAATGAAAAAGTAGTTGCTCAGTGGAACCGGCTATTGTGTAGTACTTCTCACTCGCCAGCAGGGGGCATAAAGGGGAAGTGTAGTTGTACCTGAGGTTTTCAGAGCTAAATTCAGACTCCAAGAACTTGAGGAACTGCTCTCTCCCGACGGGATCTTTCAGCACCTCATCGATTCCAAAACCCCAGCGTCTAACTCTAGTCTGCCCGGGTTCCTTACTGTTCACACATACGCAATATATTATAGCACATCTGTAATATAATAATAATATTCACTGTGTGTGTCTGAAGCAGACCTGGCCTCCATCTCCCAGAGTGTTGTGTCATCTGACATCCAGGGGTTGGAAGGATCAGGAGTGGACAGGAAGGGGTCATAGTCTGAATACTGTTCAGTATAACTCAGCAAACTACAAGAAAATCACAAAACAACGTAGAAAAAGGATATTTTTTGTTAGTAAAATAGCATATCAAAACACGCTAGCATACTAATCATTTGGATTTTATTTCAAATGTAATCAATACGTTAAAAATACTTTTTATTGTGCCTAATGATAAAAAGCAACTTAGTGCTTTTTATGAAAACGTTAAAAAAAAATCATTTTTGCTGTGGAAAAGTGTTTATCCTCTGCATCAAATAATATATAGTTTACATAATATACATTTTATAAATGAATAATAAAAAAACTATTATACCATGTGCAAATATGTTATGCTTATAAGTGACTTAATACATAATGCACTAGCACATCAATTGTTTACCATACTGTACATAATCCTTTTTAGTTCATTTTTATTATTTTACTAGTATTAATATTAGTACATGAAATGATTAGATAGGTTATATGCATTACATATTTAAAAAATGGATATTACAGTGTACATTAAAACAACATTAAATAATCTAATCAAATCTAGTAGACATAGCACACATTACTTTTAAGTAGCTACCTCCAGCACTAATGGATTTTTTTATGTTTTGATCTATAACTCATTGTTGCAAGTTGGTTTCATTATACGTTGCACTAAAATCTTCAAGATGTTGTGGTATTCTAATAGAGCCATTGATCTCACAGAGAGAGTAAATTTGAGGATGAGAAACAGAAACATGTTTGTCAGCATGAGTAATATCTACACAGACCATTAAAGAGGTCGATAAGAAAATGTTTAAGCACTGTAGAATAATGAAGACCTGTGGATCGATCACAGCACAGACACACTCTCTTTCTCTGACTTACCTCTCTGCAACTTTGGACATTTTCAATCGATGTCGGTCTAACTGTGCTTGCCAAAACTTGATCTGGAAAGACAATAGTGATAATAGTCAAGGTGAGTGTATGCGGGTGTTTGTGAGTGAAAACAGATGGATGAACTTAATGGCAGTTTTCCAAACAGCTGCCAAAAAATAGCCAGCGGTTGTTAGCTGGTCGCCAAAGCTGGACAAGCTTTTTAGGCTGGAATGGTTTCAAAAATGTTGACCACTTTTTTGCAGTCTTGCGGCACATGCTATGTGGGAGGAAAAATAGATTTTGTGAATTATAATTTGTTCCCACAAACAATTAAAAAGAATACAGTATTTCACTTATTTTCAAAAGCGAGATGCAGGAGAAGGGAAGCTGGGATATTTATAGTGAAAGGGAAATGATTTGATTGGGTGAGAATTCACAAGGGAATGATTAGATGACGGGCTGCCAGCCGTGCGTGATTAACTAGTTCAGTGATCCTCCCGAAATTCTGTTATTTGCAAAACACTCACTTGATGTCTTAATAGTCTGTCTAATGTTGTAACTGACAACCATCAGCATATAGAACTGCGTGTAAACTGTGCTTGATCTCTGCATATTTCTCTCCTGATTCAGAGATGACTTTTGCACTGGAGAAAGTGATATTATAGACTATAGGCTAGTAACAATTAGAAGTTAAAAATGTAACTATAATCATGCAGCCATGTGAATTATTGCAATGTTTTTAGCAGTTGTTTGGATTCTCATTCCGACGGCACCCATTCACTGCAAAGGTTGTTAAGCATTGATGTATTGCTAAATTTCTTCAGACAAACCCCTCTCTGTCTTGGATAGCCTAAGGCTGTTATTTTCAGAAAGTATTGTATTGTATTTTAAGGCAAATATATGGGACTCGACCTCTTAACTGTCCAACCAAATAAACTCCAAAAAAATCAACTGTATTAGTGACATGATCAGAAAAAAATACAACAAATCAGTTTACATACAAATCAATTTAAAAACAGATAGGAAAGCAAAGCAGCATATCAAACATGAAAAGAAAACATAAATTTGTCTAGCAAAGGGTTAAAATTAAACTTCACCTGACATTAAATTATCAAATAGAACACTAGAAATAGATACATTTGAAATTTAATTCAAAAACTTAAATTCAAATACTCTGGCTAAACACACAGAGACAGAACCAATCAGGTGTTACCTGCTCCCGAAGCTCTTCCTCGGTTGGTTGCTTGGCCTCAGGGGCGGGTGTGTGGGTGGGGCTATGGCTGCGAATGTCATTCTGAAGGCCGTACACAGACTGTGAAAATCATCAGAATAATTTACAATCATATTTACATAAATTTAAAACAGGCTCAGATATTAGAGAGGGGATTTCTGTGTGATTGCATCAGTGATTGGAGATTTCACATGGGCAGCTGCGTGATTGCTGAGGTGAGCCATTCTGTATTGGTAGGGTTTTGTGATGGTGGATTGATGTAAGACTGATTCGGTATTCTGATTGGCTCAGTGGTTGATTGATTCATCAAATGCAAACGCTCAATGGTATAATGACTGGAATAACTGCTGTAGTGATTAGTCACATGGTTCAGGATATTAAAACCTTGAGTAATTTGATTAAATGCTGGATTTCCTGCAGGGCTAGTGGGTTTTGTGTCACCTTTCTTGTTTTGTGAGGGTTCTTCATTCTGGATGATTTCTTTATGTCCACTTCTGTTGTGTTCACACACCCTGGCTGAAACACACACACACATACACACACTTTGTCAATATAACTGTCAATTCTCTAGATGACCTATAGTTTGTGGTTGCCAGGCAACCGTGTTGCTTTGACTGTAAACCACCTGACGCAGTGCACCTAACCAGCATACTCCCTCCTGTTTTGGGAAACTGAGATGATATTTTTAAAAAAGGCACGGTGCTGTCAATCAAATGGTTTCCTGCTGGTTAGACTCAGTGTTTCCACTTTCCAGTATAGGATGAACTTTAGGTCCAGGCCTCTAATGTATGTTGTAGAGAGAATGAAAACAGCCTCGAGACACTTAGAGTTGTGCAATAAACCCCATTTGAACCTGTAATGGCTAAATATGGACAAGAACTGCAGCATCTTGCTACTGCACATCAGCTTGAAAGATCAAGCCAAGGTAGCATGAAATTGCTAATGAGAAGGATCAGTTCAGTTTAATTGAGGGACAAATTGCTGCTTCCTTTAAAACAAACAGACACACAAGTCAAAAAGCCATAGACACCAGGTGATTCACACAAAAAGACACTCAAAACCAAAAGAACCTGTGTTATAATAATAATAATACTGTAAAAACATATTGTTTAATGACTATTAACATAGAAATATAATGCAATTGCGTAGTAGTTACTATTATTTTACTTGTAATAAAACTTTAGTAACAATGGGTAAAATCATGAATGTTTTAGATTTTCTTGAATAGTAACTGTATTATAATTTATACATACTGTATATAAAGTATAGGTTTGAAATATACACATTTATAAACTATAACAACCATAATTGAAATGAAAATGAAGTACACTTATACATTCTCTTAACATGTTGCCGTTTTAAAATGACCATATAACATTTCTACCAAAAGAGTTCTCATTAATAGCATTAATATAATAAAATCATTGTAAAAGGTCAGAAATCATTTGGTAAGGATTCCTAAGGGTTTTTAAGGCGAGACATTACAGGTGAATATGGTAAAAATTTTAACTTACACATAGGACCATGAAACTTTACCGGTTGATTACTCGCATAAATAGGAGAAAAAAATGTATTGCAAGTTTTTTTACATTTTATGTTTAAATATGCAAAAGAGGCATAAGCTCATTAAATATGTTTATACACAAAATTAAAAAAAAATTACAGAGGGATTTTAGGATATTTACTTTCATTACCTAGGAAATCAAAATATACCATCCATAGTCTGAAAAATAGCGATTTTAGCCATATTTTTTCTTTGAAATGTCACATAAATCAGGCCAGGAATGATTTATTAACAAATCCCTCAGTAAATATCTTCAAAATAATAGTGAGAGTATAACTGTAAAGTTTGGTGTACATAGGTGCAACTTAGGCTGAGATATTGGTACCGGAAAATGACAAAAAGCTCATTTTGAGAAAACGGCATTTGAAGATTTAAATAGGGGAAGAAAGTTAAGGTCATAAGTAAACAAAATGTTTCATTTGAATGTTTTTTTTTTTTTTACATTTTCTTTATAGAATTTCGAAAGAACACATTTTGAGGGACTAAACTAGACCAAAATCTCAAAATTGACCACTCCATAAAAAAACGATGTTTTTTTTATTTTTGTATTTGATGAATACGTTGCAAAATGATTTGATAGGAAATGCTTCTTTGGGTAATAAAATAAACTAACAAAATCAAGTTTGCTTAAAAATATTAACATATTTTCTAAATATTTTGTATGATTGAATTAACTGCACTAAGATACATCTAATTTGATAAAGATAGATCATGTAGGAATAGCTCTTTAGGGGACAACTACGCATTTTCACTTTTTACTTTGTAGAATATTATCTAAGGAAAAAGAAAAAGAATGCGTGTTCCAGTTTTATGACTAGCCAGCAATTCTTCAAGCACAGAGGCGATTCCATTAACTCATGGGGGCTTCAAAACTGTTATGTCATTCCTCTGTGAGGGAACAACTTCAAACACTCGAGAACAACAAAGAATAATTCTGAAGAAGAAAAGAGAATAGCTGCATTGTTCTTCCACAGACTTAGTCCAGCACTTAGACACAAATACATTTACTCACCACTGGTCTGTGCACATCCCAAAAAGCTCTCTCCTGACTGTCCAGGATTTTCCTCTCAATTTTGTCTCTTTTCTTATCGACTCTGTACAGACAGAACACCAAGCCAAAGCAATTAAAACATTTAACTTCCAAAAGAAAAAGCAAACATGCAACGAACCATGCAACTGAGCTGAAAAGTCATAATGCTGCCTAATGTTTTGGCACTCAGAAGCACTATAGTGCTCACAGAATGGCCTTGAATTACTTGGACAAAACAGCAGAAGTGACTTATAAGACAAGTTCAGTGCAATCCAAAAACAAGAGACTCTTAAAATCCATTAGCACAGAAGAACAACCAACAGATATTTCAAGAGAACAGCCCATTAATATTTTAATTCTGATGATGTAAATAGTCACTTTCCTGTATTCTGATTGGGTGGCTTGCTTTTACAAATGCACCACAAAAAACACATGATACATGATACATGATCTGATCACAAAACATGCAAGACTGAAAGATACATACTTTGCTTGAGCCTCTGCTTGCATAAATATAAACTCCCATTTCCTGGCGAATGCCCGCTGTAGTCGCGCTAAACTCTCCTGAAAAAGAACAGAAGAACATTTTAAAAAATAAAAACAATAATAATAAAAACATGCCCAGAGAGGGGTTTCCTTTGTCCAAAAAATCCTAGTAACATTAAACTTAAGGTCAGTATAATAGCTCTCCTCTAAAATAGTATAATTTTGTATTTTTTTGGAATCGACTGTTCATATGCCTCAATGATCTGAGCTAAGCACTGCCAAAATCATCCTTAACTATTATGTTTTCACTCAAAAACAGTAACCTAACCTCAGGTTACTTAACATAACCTCAAATGAATGAGGACTATGTCCAGTCAGTTCCAAATACAAAACCTGTGCAACAGTAACTGAAAGAAAACAAGTTGTCAAACAAGGTGAAAATATAGTATAATGAGTGATTACGGTCATATTTTAAAAGAAAGGTCAACGCCAAATTAAGTAAAGGATTTTAACACGGCACAAGTGTTAACTTCATAAAAGAAAAATCATGAGCAGGCCCAATGGTTACATGTTTACTGTTCAATATGAGAAAGACGTTGGTGGAAAGAGTTCTATCTATGCAAGCCTACCGGAGAGCTTACATGGATTATGCAAACAAAGCCTGACATTTAAAGCCCAGCTTGGATTAGACCGACTTTCTTTTTAAAGATTGTCATTACCTTATTATCTTCCTAATATCTTCTATCTAATAAAGTACAAAGCCTGAGACGTGCATTGTTACAATTAAGATAGAGAGAAAGAGAAGAGGGAGAAACAAAGAGAAGATTACTTACAGCTTCATAATCAGCAAGTTCCAGACGTGCTTTGTTCTGCATTGTTCTTTTGCACAAGTACACAGCTGCAAAGACATGCCGAGAGGTGTGTGAAAAACACTACTCACACACACCTCAGCAGCCCTCAGGGCTTTCAAATGAGTTGTACTAAAATATTTAGTAAACATTTAACATATTTCACACCAGCTTGTACCGAACCGCACCTGAGCGTTGCTTTGTTCTGATTGCTGTATTCAGAACATAATTCACCTAACCCAATGCACACTCACACACACCGATTTAACAGGGTGCTCGCAATTACATTTGTTTGTAAAGTATACCAATTTACAAAAATGCCTTGCTGCAACCACATCTATGAAAATGAACTAGATTATAATACAGCACACATAGTACAAGGACAGCGCTCCTGGAAACCTAGATATAATCTTGAAGATGAAGGATCAGGTTTTATGTAGTGACAACAAATGAATACACACGATCCAGCTGGAAGGATTTGATTAGGTTGTGTTTATATAGGCTAGTCTTATTAAAGCGCATGCACTCCTAACATTCCATGATCCAGCTGATCTCCAGCCATCTGGAGGATTTCATTAAATACATGTTCATATAGACTGGTGTCAGTAAGACATAGCTAACAGATCCCTCACAAAAACTCACCGTAGTCAGTGTTCTCGGGCTCCCAGCAGTTTGAGGGCCAAAAATATGGAGTCTGACAGATGAAAGAGTACATAAATCTTTAAAGCTCAGTTTATATTCCAAAATAAACAAGGCGCTTGACAATTAAGTAACATTGTACATTGATGACAGTGATTATTATGTATTTACATTATAAAGTACTGATTAATTCTAATGAACAACATGAACTTAATGTCTAATTATTTGATGGAGCGAACAGTATCTGAGCTAGCTACTCTTTTGCATGTTATTAGGCTACTATATAATTAACTTTAATTACATGCAATATATTTAGCATGGATGCTGTATTTTAAAGTGTTTCCAAATGTTCACTCTTTATTTTGCTCCTCAAATCAGCAAACTACTGACCTGAAATCTGTAGAATGTGCCATCGTCTTTAAGAGTGAGCACATGGTCAGAGATGGGGAAGAAGTAGCCGTGAGCTGCCATTAGTGTGCCCAGATGAAGAGCCTCCACTAGAGGAACAAATAACGGGGTTTTAGAAGTCCAAGTATTAAGTGACAACTCTCTATGCTGACATTATTATTTTTTCTGCTCTTAAATTAAATGTATATAACAAGGGGTATGAAATGTGGGTAGAAATGTCAAATTTGAGAAAAAATGTCAGAAACAGTGTGATTCTGTACATAAAATTTATCTTGGTATACTGGCATCTGTTTTTTTTTTTTTTTTTTTTTTTTTGTGAGAGTAAATGTTTAGGACCAAACAAAGAAAATATAAGGAACAAAATGAAGGGAACATAATGCTTTAATATGTTTTCTTAATGTAAATGAGAGCACACCATGAGTTTTATTTGCAAAAACACTTCCAAGTAAATAAAAATAATAAATCAAAAATACAATTTCCAACTATTAACAAAGGTATCTTGCTCTAAGGAGTTTTGTAGATATTTGTTTAAATTTTTGTATTGAAAAACTTCCTAAAAGTTCTTACTTTTTGTCTCTTTGTTTCAGGCACAGTCTATTGAGTATACTGAGAGGTTCAGTGCACATATCTGGCTGCTCTTTTCCTGTCTAAGAAGAGCCCCCTATCACACACTTACTCACACACACCTGTCAAATCTGTCAGAGGGAATCTAAAGTAGAGGGATATACACCATACTCAGAAACAAATCGAAATTAAGACGAAGAAAAAAAATCTCTTTATCTTCTTTGCTTCTTCCCCAAAACCTACTCCATCTTCACAATACCTCAGACTACCGCAGAAAACACAAGTAAACATGTGTAAATGAAACATTAGCTGCACATACTATGTCTTAAGAACAAATATAATATAGCAGACATGCTAAAGTGATTCAGCAGTTAGAACTTTGCCATTGGGAAACATAATCTTCTCTTTCAATGACTTATGTGCTGTGTGTTACTGTAAAATGTCCTCCCCCCCTCCTCTTCTTCAATTAAAGGAGTAACAGGAGATGCTGACATTAGCTGTTTGCCAACTTATAATTATGAATATGCAAATTCTGAATATATTATCCTGTCAGCTGAAGCTATAATTTTGACTTTTATAAAAAGAGTGCATTTGAAATCAATCAAAATAAGAGTCGATAGAGAGTAGAAGAGTAGAAATAAGACAGCTGCAGCACTGTCAGTTAAAGAAGAGGCTGCATCACCTTGATCCTCGATACACAGGTTCTTCAGCAGCCACTGCACAATGTCTGAACCTGGAAAAAAGAAGAAAAGAGGGTTACTGTACTCTAAGGAGATTATGCATCTCTTTTTAAAGAGATATATGGCAACTGGGCTATACTCAGAAGTGTCAAAACATGTCTCAATAGCAGTGTCTACTACTGAAAACTTGATATTTGACATAAGTAAACTAATGTATTTTTTACATTAATTAATTAATTAATTTTAATTTGTAATTAAAAATTAACAAAGTACTGTTTCATTGTTATAAGAAATGCTTTCAATTCACTTGCTACTAGAACTTGAGGGAAAAGATCATTTCATAATCAGTGGAAAAATTAGTTAAACCACACCACAGATGATAACCGTATAAAGTCTTTGTGCAGGTATTGTCCATTAAATAATTTCATTTTGAAATTATCTGTTCTAGCAAAATGTATATTTTATTCTTCCATCTACCACTTCCTATAATTAGTTATTTCTTTAGTTTTTCTTCCTGCATTTTCTCAGACTAATCCTGGTCTCTCTCTCTCTTGCTAAGCAGCAGAACTGTATAAATTTGGTTAAAGGTAAGTACAGCAGCTCTGGATGCTCCAAAGAGGATCTGAGTCTAGCAGAGCTCTGCTGCAGTATTTTGTGGATTAGCAGAATGGTATAATCTTCACCCCTGCGCCCCTAAAACCATATTTGTCCTCTTTCTGTCTGACATTTGAAACAACCAAGAAGTCAACACCATGAATCTATCTGAGAACTGTTTTAAAAGTGTAATTATTATACAGTAGCTGTAATTATTTTAGCTTAATATTCAGAGGCAAGTATAAGTTCACCACTGGTAGACTGGCATAAAAATATTCAATTTATAATGAATAGTTCATCCAAAAATACAAATTAGCTGGAAATGTATTCACCCTCAGGCCATTCAAGAATTAGATGAGTTTGTTCCTTCCCCTGAACAGTTTTGGAGTAATTTAGCACCATTTAGCACATCACTTGCTCACCAATAGATCCTCTGCAGTGAATGGGTGCCGTCAGAAAGACAGTCAAATGCATAAGCTTGCCTCGTTGAGGGAGCTCGTGCCAAAGTGACCGTGTCAACCACCGCCAGTGGAAGGACACTCAAGTCTGCCGCGTCCCGTCCAGGAACCCCACATGGAGGTTCCACCGGTCAGGACGCGGGTGCCAGGGGTGCCGCACCGCTAGGGAGGAGCTGTCACGAGGAGCATGAGTCCTGCCAGCCAGGTGTGGGTCGGCCAGTACTGCGCGACCAGCACCAGTTGCTCCTCGTCATCCCTGACCTTGCACAGTGTCTGTGCGGGTAGGTTCACTGGGGGGAAGCCGTACTTATGCACGCCTTACGGCCAGCTGTGTGTCAGGGCATTCGTGCCGAGGGTCCCCTCGGTGCATGAAAAACCACTGGCAGTGGGAGGACTCATGGGAAGCGAACAGGTCTCCCTGTGCTTCCCTGAATCGACTCCAGATCAGCTGAACCGTTTCAGGATGGAGACGCCACTCCCCCGGGTACGTGAGCTGCCGTGACAGCACGAAGGCTGTACGGTTGAGCTCCCCGGAGATGTGTACAGCACGCAGTAACCCAGACCGGTGCTGGCTCCAGAGGAGGAGA
>JAUCNO010000279.1:6004329-6018987 GCA_032353835.1 Enteromius viviparus | reverse complement strand
TCTGTAAAGGGTCTATTTTTTTTTAAATACACTCACAATATCAACAAAACATTCTGCTTTTGATAAATAAAGAAAATGAACAGGATGCGTTCTCTGCTGTATCTGTCTCCGTGATGATCAGATAAAAACACGTCAATCAAATGAACTGTAACTCTGTAAGCGCTATAGAAATAAAAATGATGGATTAATTGATTTACACAGTCTGCATCCTAGAATTAAACTGCTGGTCTAGTCTGGCCAGAAGAGAATGAAACACTATTTCGACACACTATTTCCTTGTTTAATACCATATGTATTAAACAATACCTGCTTACCTGCTTTAACATAATCTTCATTGTAAAAAACGCTATATAAATAACAGTGAGTCGACATGTGTAGGAGTGTGTGTGTGTGCGCATCTCCTCACTCAGCAGCTCTCTGTAATCTTTCAGTTGTTCCGCCTGTGCTTGCACCGTTGCTTCTGACACCATCAGTCTCTCCTGCAGCTCGCGGCTCTCCTGACGACTCACAGCGAGGTCACTACGGAGACGCTCTGCCTGCTCCCGAAGCCCAGCCTCCACATGCTGCCAGAAGCCGATGACTCCACCCCCTCCTGCACTTGAACCGCCACTGTCACCCTCGACCTCCCGCTCCATTCCTACATCCTGATCACAAAACAAAACCCAATCCTTCACAAACCCATGTTCTTACAGTACCTGAATGCTTTAGTAATACAGTCTGTACTTTGGTGTATGAAAAAATAATTGGTTGATGATGCAACACCTGAATTGTTTGCTGAGGCACAGGTTTGTGAGACAGCAGGGCTCCGAGGTCCAGAGAATGAGGTCTGGTGCACCTTCTCTTCCACCTCCCCTCCCGCAGCTTCACACTCGGGGCCCCACGCTTGCCCTGAGGGCCCCTGACATCTTCCCCTTCCTCTCCATCTTCATCACCATATTCTTCCTCTTCCTCCTCTTCCTCTCGGAACGTACGATAAACTCTCTGAGGTTCACGGGAGTTTGTTCCTTCAGTTTCGTGCTTCTCCGACCCTCGACACCTGACAGATTCCTTCTCATCAGCTGCTAATCCAGACTCGTCTTCATTCAGAGCATTCCTGTGAGAGATACGATCATATCAGAGCAGGAAGACACCAGCAAACACAAGTGATCTGAAGTAGAAGGATTTGGTACCTGGAGCGAGCAAGTGAAGAGCAGCCCATCTCTTCGCCCATTTCACTTTCATCTCGGTTTCTCTGCTCTGATGCATTGTGGGACACGCCAAACTCCTCAGGTCTCTGTCAAGAGAACACAGTGAACTCTGAGATATACTAACCACAAACAAATGCTAAGGAGTCCATGAAGCTGCTCAGTGCCCCTGTTGTTTTCAGTGCCTATTGATGCATTTCCTGTTGACACCGGGACTCAGGTGAAACAAATACAACTAAACAGCAATTTTCTAAAGAATATTGTATTTCAGATTGTTTAATGTCTACATGACTTAAAGACATTGTATGATAGTATTGGAGATAAGGGAGCTTCACACTATAGATGTGAAATTAAAACCATTAAACCAGTATTTGTTCAGCTACGTCTTTAAAGTAACTCCTATAAACTAAAGGAGCTGTAGCTTCATCAGGTCCAGTAATGGAAAGGTCTGAATCTAAGATAAGCGTCTTTGTTCTTTAAGAGCTGTTTCTCATCTGCTTTCCTCCTACCTGTGTGCTCGTCAGACTCTGAGCCGTCAGCTTGATCTCATCGCCCTCTATGCTGTCTGTGAACTCTTCACTGCTGCTGCTGGCATGCTCGTCTTCATCTTCATCACTGCTGGATTCTAGAAAGAAAAGAGGCAGACACTAAGATTCCTCTTCATACATCTCTTTCTTATACTTCTGTCTGCTTCTCTTGTTCCAGAGCTGGATCACAGACAATCTGTTCAACTTCTATCAGTCCAGCTGCTTTTCCTTCCTTCCTTCATCACCACTCCCACACTGAACGTTAAAGGGAGAGTTCACACAAAAACAGACATTGTGTCGTCATTTACTCACTCGGCCGTTGCAAGCCAGTATGACTTTCATTAGTGGAACATTTCTGTAAGTATATTTTGTTCCACAGAAACAAATCAGATAGTTTCAAAAGATTTAAAATGACAAAGTGTGAGTAAATGAGAAAATGATATTTTCTGGGTGGACTGTCCCTTTAAAGTCACATTCTGCCTTTGTTACTCTGGTTATATAACCTGAGTTTACATAAAAGTCCTAAAACTACAATATCAGAGAAATAAAGATACTGTACTGCTAGATCATAAAACTCTCACTAAGCTGTTTGATGCTTTGTGAATGTTGTGACACTACAGATCAAACTATGATTTACTGCAGTTTATTCCACCTTAGTAACACTCTTAATGGAGGAGTTTTGGATTCATATGGAGTCTATGAACCATTCCATTAGATGTGTATAACAGTACTAGGAGTCAGACAGTGTAATATAGTCCTTTCTACTTGGCTATTTAAAGACATCACAGGTTCACGAAGCCTCCACACCAACGGCCATGTTACAAAAGGAAACAGGAAGCAAGCAGAGTAAACTCTGACCTGCAGATTCATGACTCAAAGATGCTCAGCCATGTCAGATCAATCTTTAGACTTGATGTGAAGACAAACCTAAGCTGCAGGTACAGTACGAAATGTCCATTTTACATAATTGTGATAGCATGATTATTTATTAAAAACAGAAGTGTAACATTATATTCTGTCCCTCTCAAGAGTCAAAGGAAATGTGGCGTGATCAGAGAGTGTAGTGTGAGGATGCATCAAAAGACTTCACGAAAGAGTGTGTTGTTAGGAGCTGTGGCTTATTGAGTTTCACTCTGGTTTCAGATCTGGTTTCTTATGGTGTTTCATGAGATGTTAAATTTTTTAATGTAGCTGATGGTTTAAATCTGGATATTGTCATCAAATCACACAAAGTCACATTCATGCAGACATGTGATGCCTTTACATGCATTGTTCGGTTAATTATAGCTAAACTTTTCAATATTAGTGAACATTAAATGACACTAAATGACAATGAACACTGTGAAGAGGCTTTTCTCCAGTTCACATACTCACCTGTGATGTTTACACGTCAAATAAATATTTAGTTATCTGAGGAAAGTGAGCTTCCTGGAGGAATTGCCTGTCTTCATGATTTCTTAACATTAAAAACAGATATTGAACAAAAAATAAATAATGTAAAATAAAAATAAAATAAATACAAATGATTCTGTCCAAGAAATCTGCTTAATATTTATTTCTTTTCAGTTTGTAGTACATTAAGTAGATTTCATATTTCCATAAACAAGAACAAACCAAGCTAAATGATGCATCAAAATCAGCCTCGTTTGGCACTAGAATATCAGCTGGTACAGTTAGAGTCACAGAACAAGGGCTCTGACATGCAGTGCATGTGGCGTCACACAATTCAAAGAACAGTCTGCTTCTACATTAATCATGATGCCTTTGGTCTCAAAATGTGGCTGTATACTTCAAATGGAACATAAAAGTGTTTCTGGAACTCAAATTCATGAATGAGGCAGACAGTACACAGAACAACACACACACACACAAACATCATCTGGATAAATGGATAAAACACACACACAAGTTTTGGCTGGTTATGAGTCCTCATGCTTGACTAGCACACGAGCATTTAAGCCATGAGCTAGTGGTTCATTCAGAGTTAGCGCCCCTGCTGAGTCCCACCTCCATAGTCGGTCTGGATCAGTACGGCCCGGTCCAGTACCAGCGCCGTCCTGCGGGCCCTCGTCAGGGTTTCTTGCAACTGCTGGCGCAGCACCTGAAGAGAGTCCAGTTCAGCATGCAGCGCTCCAGGCTTCTCAACACTGCTAACGACACAGACGCGTCAGAACAGAACCACTCACACACACCTGACAGCAGCTCTTCAGCTCTTAAATCAAGAGTTCAGACAGCAGTGAACATTCTATCAACACACACAGCCGTGACTGACTTCGTTCTGTGGGACACAAAAGCAGATCTTTGTAAAAGCTGACATCATGTGAAACATGACGCACAGGTTTGAGTGTGAGATCTGAAAGCTTCAGCAGAGACGGATGTTTTCAGTGATACACTGATTTCATTTTAGTCTCTTTCTCAAACAGAGCATCACGTGACTTCAGGGGCCGGTTTCAGAAAGGAGGTTAAGTGAAAACTCAGAGTTTGTTAACCCTGAGATAAGAGAAACTCTTGAGCTTTCCGTTTCAAAAAGGAAAAGCAGGGTAACTCAAGCCTGTTTCTTAGAGAGGTAACTTTAACTCAGAGTCAGTTACCGTGGTAACTCACTCTGTGAACCTAACCTGGTCGGGAGCATTTTTTATGTTTCTGTCCGTCTCCTCCCCTTTTTTAAAGACGCAGTGGTATTTCTCACCGTAGCTTTAGTCATTCAGAAGAAAGTTACAAGAATGGCTTATCCTTTTTTGGAGGATCCCACAGATGAAGAGGCTGTATTAATTCAAAGAGAATTACATTTACGTCGGGCAAGGATTTTGAGACCCAGAATGGATTTTTTTGTCTTTTCCCTTCTAACGGAGGTATTGTGGCGTTGAGCTATCCGGGATAATTGTCAAAAATTTGTGACAAGTAGATACTTGTCTGGCGCCCGAACATTAGTAACCAATTGTGGGGTTTTCTTTTCTTTTCTTTTTTTAGGCTTAAGTTCCATCTTTGAGTCATGTAAAGTTTGAGTGCTGATTTATGTGTTGAATCGTAATCTAGCGGGTTAGAATACAGCGTCAGTAACTGGGCAACCCAGGTTTGCTTCCCGTATCCAATGGAATTTTATTTTTTATTTTTTGCTTAAATAACAAGTAAAATAATTGTTTTGGGCAACCACTGTTACACCCCATAACGTTACATTTTTGTTTGAGCTTTACAGTTTTCCGTTGCAATTAAGTTACGTTTATCCATAATGTAATCCGTTCTTACATCAGTAACATCGCCCATCGTGGCTCTTACATTTCTTTGCTAATGGAAGCTTTCTGTATCGGGGATGCGGAGTAAGTAAGGCCACTGAATGTATTTAAAAAGAACAAAAAAAAACATGACATGCTCAAACCTTACCTGATTAAATTATATTTTTACATTTCATTTTCAGCTGCTGACATGTTCTTTTAATACCTGCAGGATTGCACCTACATGACAATTACAATTAGATTCAATAACATTGTTTTAAGTTTAACCTTTGATATTACTGCAAAAAATATTAGCTTAAATAATATTAATATTAACTTCAAATAATTAGCTCACTGACAACAGTGACGTACTGTAACTAGATTGTGAAAAAGTCAATAAACATCACACATTCCAGTACTTATTTCAAAGTACATTCAGCTGGAGAAAAAAAGGCCAACCTCTTTTTTTTCAGATGTTGCCATGGTGACTCGTAATATCTGCGCTCTATTGATAAAGGCTTTTGAGACACGCTTAACTCTGAGTTAGTCTAGTTGATTGGTCTTACTCAGATCACATGTTCTGAAACCAGAAACTCTTGTTTTTAATCTCTGGGTTGATCAACTCAGAGTTCAAGTTTAAACTCAGAGTTGTTTGAACCTCTTTTCTGAAATAGGCCCCTGGTGTTCCTCATTGCTGACTACTCGGTCCCTCACACAACTCATCCCTTCTTTGTTGAAAATTAACTGTAAAATTATGGTTTGTGGCAAATGACAGCATGCCTCTGATGTGGTCCATAAACATTAGCTTGAAATTAAGCCAGAATATTCCATTAGCTACGTTTATAATGGCTGTTTCCGGCTGTTAGAATAACTATAATGAATTAAATCTCCTGAACCCTGATCTTTATACCCAATATTCATTGTGCTTCTCCACCAGAGCAATGCAGGCCAGAGACCTTTGATAGAGATCAGGCTATCAACAGAGATCAGCAGACGAAGGGCTCTAGTACTGGCGCAGCACTACAGAGTTCTGGCTGAGTTTTCATTGTGCTGGTCTTCAGGCTTGCTGTGGGGCACTGGCTCCTGCTGAATCCTGCTTTCTCAGCGCCAACAGTGTATATAAAACAGATGTAGGGGAATTACCAGAGAAGACACTGGGAATCTTGGATAGGAAACTCTTCACTGTACGGATAGGAATGCCGTTTTTTTCATCCTGCATCCTGGCAATTACATCCTCCATCTGAACAAGAGAGAGAAAGACACCGTAGACTGAATTAATGAAAACATACGTATGTGCATGTAATTGTCTTGCAACACAGGAAAGAAATAAGAATAAAAATCAGTGTCAGTATTTCATGAATTGTAAAACATTTATTTTTTAATACAAATATTTTCATTGTAAATTTTAACATTTTTATTCCTTATACACTAATATAATATATGTAATATAATATCAAACAATATATGTTTGTTAAATTTAACACTTCATGGATTAATTTATGCATTAATAAATAAAATGATCTTTGACTTTGTCCCACTGCAATGTAATGTAAGTGCAGTTTGATATGATATGATATATATGATAGCAAAAAAATAATAATAATTTTTTGCTAGATTTAACACTTTATAAATGAATTTAAGCACAAATACATAAAATAAAAACAACATGGTCTAATGTTTTTTAACAACACTGTAATATACTATACTATACTGTAATATAATTAGTTTACTAGATTTAACTCTTCATGAATAGATTTTTGCATTAATAAATAAAATGAATTAAACATCCAATCAGGACTCAAACATCCAAAAAATAAAAACAATACAATATTATTTTATATAATAATATAACGTAATTCTTTAAAACTTTATGCATACATTTTGGTGCTGTCAAATTATTAATTGCGATTAATCGCATCCAAAATAAAAGTTTTTGTTTACAAAAACATGTGTATGTGCTGTGTATATATTTTTTATGTATATATAAATACAAACACATGCATGCATATATGTAATAAAAATATATAAAATATAAGAATATAAATGTATATGCATGTAAACATTTTTAAAATATATACTGTGTGTATTTATATATATAGTACATAATAAGATACACATATATTATGTGAAAAAAACTTTTATTTTGAATGTTATTAATCACGATTAAGCACTAATAAATGGATGCATGAATGCATAAAATGAATTAAATATCCAATCAGGAAAAAAACACCCTGAGTAATACAGCCAATCAAAGTAAACCATGAGGCCTGAAATGACAGCCCACAGGAGGCTTGTCAGAAGGATCCACTCAGCCTTCAGTAAATGAAGTCATGGGATATAACAGCCCTATTTATTAGACGAAGAGAAACCCAGAGCAGAGTGGGAGCGATCACGTCACCCGCTCATTGATCCGCTGACATTTGGACTGTTCTCAGAGACGCTCCGAGTGTCTGAGTTAACAAGGCGAGCAGCGTCGCCAGGGAACTCACACTCTGGACATGTGACCGAGTACTTCACAGCTGCCGGTGACATCATTCTAGCGTAAGACCACATCGAAATCAGGTCAACAATAAGCACCCTGGAGATACCTGACATATGGAGGTGTGTGTGTGTGCACATACATGCAGAACGTGTAGTGAAAGTATATAAGCTTGTACCCGTGAGTGTTTAGATAGATTGAGAGCGAGAGTAAGTTGTTGCGGTTTCCTCAAGGGGAGGCCCAGTAAACATGCAAAATTACATCAGTGGGCGCTGCACTGATGCGCAGTGTTTCTTCAGGCTGTAATGCCTTTGGAGAGAATCCTAACCGAAAACCGCGCTAAATTCCCTTGAAAAGCGTTATCATGACTCCAGAAATAGCTTTCTTTTTTCATATCTAGAGATGAAATGCTTTTGATGGCGGTTACTAACCACCTACAGTGCACACGCACTTACTGAGGGAGGGAGAATTGCACATACACTTTGTCGACAATGCAGACCGGGCTGGTGGGCAAACACTAAAGTGCTAATTTAAGGTAATGAGGGATCTGAGCATTCCACTCACATTCACGACTTGCAGTAGAAACATTTTAGAGAGAATGACAGGGAAAGAAAAAGAGATAAAGATAAGCACATCTCAGCTGTATGGTGCAATGGTGTGTGATGATATGAAGTCCCAAAACCCTTACTGGCATCAGATGTACTACTGCAGCCAATCTGTGGCCTGAAATTCTTTTAAACCGATGCAGAGATTCATGGGTAAATTTAAACTCTTGGCTTTAACTCCTGATTAAACTAAAATTAACTTCAGCATGGAGTGTGGAGGTGGCAGGCATACCAGAGACCAGTAAAACTAATCCTTTATTGCAAATGCTTTAAGTCATAGCTTTTGTGAATAAAAGATTGGGTTTTAATTGAACACAATATTAGGATTTATTGGTAAAATCTGCTAAAAAAATCTTTTTAGTAATATAAAATATACACTACTGTTCAAACGTACGGTAACACTTTATGTTATGGTTACTCCTATTAGTTGCTTATTACCATGCACACTACTAAAATATAAGCTATTTATTAGTGCTAATTAACCCATATTAATGACTTAATAATAATTATAATAAAGGTTTTTATTTATATAGCGCCTTTCCAGAGCTCAAGGACATTTACAATGAATGTAACAAAGAAAAGATAATCCAAACAGACATAGAAAGAAAACAGTAATCAAGTTTAGAAACCTTAGGTCAACAAACATACAAGAGGTCAAGTATAACAAACTGGAAGTACAAAACAAGACCTAAGAGACATATTCCGAGGACAAGTAGATTAAACAGAGCGGTCAGTTTATCGACTCAGAGGTGTAACATTCAGAAAACAGATGAGTTTTAAGTAAATATTTAAATTCTGAGATATCATCAACAGAACGGAGTGAGTATGGTAGAGAATTCCAAAGTTTAGGTGCAGTAACACTAAATGCAGATCATCGCATCCCCCCATTGAAGAGAGGCGGTACCGAGGTACAGAATCAGAGGAATGTAATGAGCGGGACGGATTCTACATGACCTTACTCTATATCCCTAATCCTACAAGTATCTAAACTTAACAACTACATGTACATTACTAAGGAATTTGTTGAGGAAAAAGCCGTAGTTAATAGATAACAAGTGTTATGAAACAAACCATTAACTATGACTTTGGCCTTGATACATTTATTTTCCAATATTTTGTTTATTAATAGCTAGTAAGGTAGTATATTAAAGTATGGAATAGCAATAGGAATGTAGAAAATGGCCATACAGAATATGTGTTTTATAAATGACAGGATATGTTAATAATTGGCATGCTAATAAGCAACTAGTTAGTAGTGAGAATTGGTCCCTATAGTGAAGTGAATTTTTTTATATATATTAACAATGTTTTATATATATATTTACAGTGTTACAAAGCATTTATTTTTCAAACAAATGCTGTTCTTTTAAACTTCCTATACATCAAAGAATCCTGAAAAGAAAAAAATTAATCATGGTTTCCACAAAATATTAAGCAACACAAGCACAGCACAACAGTGATAATAATAGGGAATATTGCTTGAGCATCAAATAAACATAATAGACTGATCATGTGACATTGAGTAATGGAGTAACGACTGCTATAAATCAATTTTACAATCACAGGAAATCGTTACATTTTCAAATATATTCAAATAGAAAACAAATATTTTAAATTGTAATAATATTACACAATATTACTTGATCAAATAAATGCAGCCTTGGTGAACATAAGATACATACAGTATATATATTTTTTTTTTCTTTTAAATCTTACTGACTTTTAGAAGAGAATTAAAGTATAACATTCTGAATTTTTTTCGAAAAGATATTTTTCTTTTTTTTAATAGCTAATAGTTAATTGTCTGTAGTAACAGGTGGGCTGTGCTGATTGTGAATTCAAACATGAAGGTGGTAGCGCAAGCTTTCTACAGGAAAATCCCTGATTATGGAATATACATACTGTGCCAGTGAGCATGATTAATTATACTTTTAATAACAAGCAGTATACCTGAAACATTCACACAGGCACGTTCCTCAAAACAAAACATCCTCTGGCAGTATATCTTCAGGGATCACACATCTGTGGCTGCAGCCAATCACAGAACAGACTGATAAAAGCCAATAAGATCAGTTGCCAAGAAAAGAGATATCAAATGCAAATTGAGTCAAAGACCAAAGCACACCATGTGCACTACAAAACATTTTAGATATTTTTTTTCTGATCATTGAAGTAAACGTTAAACACATCAATAAACCCTGAGGCTAAAATGCTTAGTAAATAAATAAAAAAAAAATAAAGAACTTAAAAATAAATTCACAGCAGAATCGGAAATGGTTTAAAGACAGAAGCTGTCGCAGTGCCTCCAATATACAGTATATACCACTTCACACACACACACTTGGAAATTCAAGTCAACTCAATTATTCATATACTAAATGACTTAAGCTTTGTCACTGACTCGTGGCAGACTGTGTCCTGTCCTCATTACTGACACATCTTAAAATATATTATATATAACAGTCCTTGCATTCCAAAGTAATTGCTTCTTAATGTCCTATATGAAGACATTTCAACATTTTTTGGGTCTGATCTCAACTGCACAGCAGTCGTCTCGCTTCAAACTCTTCAGTTGTCGTGTGTCCAGTACAAAACAAGAAAAATCAAGAGATTTTATTTACTTTCCAATTTAAACATCTTATTATAAACCTAAAACGTATGTTATATTAGTTTCAGGAATTCGGTATATTAGGCAGCGTGACTCATTTCAACATTAATAATAATATACATTTTTATAAACACTGAAAGCCACAAAATGTTTTAAGGTTTTACCGTGTTAATATTTTTACTGTATTTAAAAAAAAACAGCCTTGGTGAGATTAAGAAGTAAAATAACATGAAATAAAATAATAATTTAATAAAAAAATAACAATTTTATTTTAAAAAATAAATAAAATCCCCAAGCCTTTATATTATTATGTATATAATTTGAACACCATGCTACTTCTCTGTTTCTGTGCGCTAATAATACAATTGTGGCAACTTGAGACAAAGAATAGAAAATCTACAAAACAAAGCCAAGTATCTCTAATATCACAGCCGATATATCAAATGGGGATCACATCAAAGCATCCTTATTCATCAAGCACAAGTGTGCACTTACAAAAAAACAACAAAAGGCTTCATACAAAATCTTCCACACCAGCTAATTAACCAAGACAGACACAAAGAAAAACACTCACACTCCTCTGTGTTTAACCCTGTGACCCTGAGCTATGATATCCCATGTGACACCACTTCTCTCTCTTTGTAGCAGACAGCTGGAGTGTAGAGCGCCGGTGACAGTGTCTTTTTATGATTATTTTGCATCAGAGAAGAGTGGAAGTCTTAGTGGTCGGACGTAGACAAGGTTATTGCAGTAATGACATGAATTTTAGATCTCTTCTGCTCACCCCCCCCCAATCCCTCTCTCCCTGTCTCGCATTTTGTAGCCTCCCCCCTTTCTGTTTCCTAGGCAACCAGGGTGATGATGACATCATATAAATATGTCAGCCTGGAACGAGACAGAAAGAGAGAGCTTTAGATGTTTTTAAGTGTATGTGTAAGACAAGGTAGAGAAAGGAAAACAGACAAGAACAAAAAAAAAGATGTTTTTCCATATGAGTTAATCTAAAGCTGCGGTGGAAGACATTGTTACTCACGTTATGATGGAAAAAAGTCAAATTGTAAGTCAGTAAGATTATTTATTTATTTTTAAAGAAATTAGTACTTTTATTTAGCAAGGATACTTTATATTGGAGTAAAAGTGACAGTAAAGACATTAATAAATGTTATAAGTTACAAATAATTAATAAACGCTGTTCTATTGAACTTCCTAATCATTAACAGAACAACTTTTTCAACATTAATTAAAAGTATCAGGGAAACAACATATTAGATTGAAGGATCATGTGACGCTGAAGACTAGAGTAATGATGCTGAATATTTAGTTAAATGTCGTTTAGTGTGCATTTTAAAACTTTAAGAAAACAGTTGTTTTAAATTGTCATAATAATTTACAATATTAATGCTTTTATAGATTTTTTTATTGCAGCATCGGTGAGCTATTTTTTTTCCAAAAAACAATAAAACAATTCTTACCAGCCCACATTGTTTTGAAAATCCTTTTTGAAAGAGTATGTGATTGTAATTTTGTAGTTAATGGAAGCATGAAAATATGCACAATTAATTAATTTTTCATAATTTATGAGTGAGATTTGCTGTAAAAAATAAATAAATGAAATAACTGTTGTTTTTGTGTTTTATTTTAATAGCTAAATGATAAGTGAAACAGAAAAAAAGTATTTAATGATTTTGAATTTTGAAGTTTTTAAAAGGACTTTTAACTTTAGGGCATTAACTTTTCAAGAAAGACATTTTTTCTGCCTGTGACTAAAGGTCATGTGTGCTCAGGGGATACATAATTTTATACATTATATGTTTTTAAAGTACATAAAATCTATTTAAAAAAAAAACTAAATGATTAAAGCCACATTACTGCAGATTTTTTTTATTAAAAATGTATGCAATTCCATTGAGGGAGTACATACTCGACGATTTGATGAGTTACGTCAACCAAGTGTCAAAACTGACAGAAAAAAAATTTACTTTTGTGCTTTATTGGATAGAACAGTAGAGAAAAGACAGGAAAGTTTTGGGTGGAGAGAGAGAGAAGCGGGATCAGCAAAGGAGCTTGAGATTAGAATCAAACTCAGGTCGCCATCCGACTAGTTGCGCTATTCATCACCCCACTAACCATGAGGCTATTAGTGCTTACATGCAATTTAATGTTTTAACCAAGGAGGGCAATAGAGAGGCTACATTTTAACAGCTCAGTTTTAATACACAGTAATTTAATATTAGGTTAAAAGATTTTTAAAAAATTCAGCTTTAGTTCAGCTAGTTTAAGCTTGAAGTACCACTTAAAATCTACAAAGCCCCAGGTGCAACCACAGGCAATGCACTTCACCAAACCAAGTGGCACAGAATGAGTCAGGAGTCGTTCACACTGGACAGGGCAAAACATAGTGCAGGGGTCTTTCAAAGTCGACCCACTTTAAAACGTCTTAACAACACAGCACTTAAGCTGAAGCAGCCAAAGATACTAGAAAAACAGTGAAACTCTGGATCTCTGCCTCAAACACTTCCATTGAGAGACTTGTGTTCAATGAATTGGATATAAACAAAATATTTATTTCTAAAGTGTTTAAATCATCTGTTGATTGACTGATTTGTCTGCCACAGTTCAGTTTAATGTAAAGTATGTCTGAAGAATGTTTCAGATGCTTTATGTGCTAATATAAGCTTGCCCTTCAGCAATTTACAACAAATACACAAGCTTGCTCTCTATATTTGGCCTTCCATCTTTCGTCTTCCATCTGCGTGAGAGCAGAGACCAAAGGTATGAGCGCCCTTTCACAGAAAAATCACATGAATATTCAATACAGCATTACACATAATTGAATATTCAACATCAGAGAGAGCACTGCTCAGTTATTCACTGAGAACATGATGTGGTTCTCAGCATAAGAGAGCACACTATCTGCTAGAAGAGAGGACACACACACACACACCTAAAGTTTCCAACCGATTCAATTGCTTTGAAGTCTTGCTCCAGTCTCACACACACACATTGATTCACTCGTTCACACATGCCGTACGCTGACACACAAATGGTCACACATTCTGTCATGAGAACACAAATGTGCACAAAACAAACAAACACTCACACACTCGCTATTAAACGGGTAGGAGGACATTAATTCAGTGTTAAACTCGCCTGCGAGCTAAAATCAGACTGTTTATATGACCCTGATCCTTCCAATGTAGTCATGCAACCCTTTCGTTTTCACATACACATGCACAAATGCGTGAACACAAAAAAGCAAACACATCCATGCCTATGCTACACACACACATACACTCTTTCCACTTTCTGGACACAAAAAAGCTTTTGTTAAAGACCATCCCAAAAGCTGCGGTGCATTCTCCATTATGCATAATATAAATTATATTTAGTAAGCTAATGCTTCACCCACACACACACAGCTTGAGGATGCCCTTTAAAGGGTGCCACTGAATCTATCTCTCCCACACACACAAACAAACACACACACAAGCTTCTGTCAAGTAAGTTTTTCTCTTTGGACTAAAAAAGGTAAATGGTGAGGTTTCACTTACAAATATCATAATATTAATTTTGAACCTTGGTATTGCTAACTGATACCAGCACTGTATAATTGTACCACCAGAGTAATCTTTTGTAAGTGTACATGTGCTGTATTTCTTTCTAAATTTTAGTTGACAATACACTGATTTGCTTTTAAGTATATGGGATGTATAAGGGTATTTGAACCTGGTAATCATAGAGTACATGTAATTACAGTAAGATTTAGACCAATAACTTTTGTTGTTTTTCTCAACAACAAAAGGCTAAACAGGTAAATGGAGAGGAGCCATTTATTAACATTAGACATTGTGTAAGTACCATGTTTTTGTCCTCATCTTTGTGTTTTAATAATGACGAATAGGAAATATAATGTGCAATTTAAGGTAGCCCCAATGGAAATACCATGGGATACTGTATATTAAAGTACCCTCTGAATCAGTGGTATCAGAAAATCCTTTCTGTCACACATACAGCGAACAGTAAAGAAAACACAGCAATGCAAG
>JAUCNO010000279.1:5980804-5995154 GCA_032353835.1 Enteromius viviparus | reverse complement strand
TAGATAGATAGATAGATAGATAGATAGATAGATAGATAGATAGATAGATAGATAGATAGATAGATAGATAGATAGGCTTTCTTCTTCAACCGACATCCATATATCTATATCCTGTTTCACTTAGAAATGCATTACATAATTAAAATAAACACATGAACACACATCATGCAATTAAGACATCAAAAGCTTTGCTCTAACTTTCCAGGGTTAAATGATTTTCATTTTGGATCAAGCTGCTGTAAATCTAGTCAAATAAACAAGCATCTATTTGCCTCCTGTGGGCTACAACAACAGACGAGACTTAATTGACTGACGTGCCCATCTGATTGTCTTTCTGTTCAGAAGAAAAGACTCATGTATGGATATTGAAGTCTTCTGGCTGGCTGACACTCAATATGACACGGATCGTTTATGAAGTCAGACCTTGCAGCTGACTGCAATGTTAGGACACTCACAGACATCTATGACCCTTAATAGCATTCAATGCACGCAACACAGAACAATTCAATGCAAACAAACACATAGATCAGTACTATCAATAAAACCGATCTATACACACTTTCATGAAGATTAAGGGTAAGGCATGTTGCATCAGTAAATTGCACCATTAATATATAATGATTTCATTTAAACCTGTAATATTTTCAACTATGAACATTTAAAAACAAAAGATCACTAATCAAATAAGCAAATTTGTGCAAAAAAAATGAGTTTATGTAGGTCATTAAAGCAGAAATAAGATTTTAAGACATAACTTGAGATTTTTAAACTGATTTTTTCAATTTAGCACAGTGACAATTTAATTAATTTTCATTAACACAGGCACAGCTCAGCTATACTGAAATAATTATAGCAATACGTAAAAATGCAATTTAATCACTGAATCCACAAGAAACTCGAAAGCTGATAATTTATGACAGGCAACTTCACCTCACAGCAATTGCCTGCCTACCAATGATTTTCCCTTCTCAAATTGCACATTTCCCAACTTATTGATGATCTCACCACTCGCTCCACTCTGCTGTCAATCCCATAATGCCCCTCAAGTCTGCTGCTTGGCTCCCATAGAGAAAGAAATGAAAGCCTCCCTCATGCTCTGCCCTCTCCACTCCAGCAGACAAAAGAAGCAGCATTAAGTTAATTGAATAAATAAACATATAATTTTCAAACCAATGTTTTCCAGATAGAAATTTGGGGAAATATCTTTGCATCTTTATATCTTTGTAGACTGAAATAAAACAACAACAGGCACTCAAAAGGTATGCAAAAATATCAGGTTGTCTGAATCTCTATCCAGAGTACTGTATGTACTGTACATACACTACAAATCTAAAAACAGCACTGACTTAAATAACAGAATAATCAGAAATTCAACGCAAATATATAGGCTAAATCTATAATCTTTTATTACACAATATCTTTGTCGTAACAAAAAACTTGAGGTGGATTATACAAAATAACAGGAACATTGCTCTCAGCAAATAATTTGAAGACTGACAGTAATTGTCTTAAAATTTATTGAAAGTGTTCGACTTATTGGAAAAGTGGTGCTGTAATGGTTGTAGTGGCAGGGCTTTAAAGTTAAGTAAATTAAACATAAGATGCAACTTCTCAGGCAGAGTTAACTGTCTTCAGTGATTCACTGCATTTGGCACAACACTCTGTGAAAACTTGCATCTCTACAGTCATTCCCTTTAAAGCACCACTGCTAAAAATATTATAGACAAGTCAATCTTGCAGTCTACAAGTCTGTCGTATGATTTGATTGACACTGCTAAAGTAAAAAAATCGTAAATGCATCACAGCAAAAGAATATGAACATATACTGTGACAATGGACTATTTTGTGACTCTTTTTTTTTAAGAATGAAAACTCCGTTAAAAAATGCATTTACTGTACTACCGTTCAAAATTTGGTGCCAGTAACATTATTTCATTTTCACTTTTACACCACAAGAACACAGTAATGCTATGTATAATATTTAAAAAAAAATTCTATTTCAAATGATAATCTTCATGCTCTTTAGACTGAAGTATTGACTGCTAAAAATCCAGCTTTTAAGTTTAAAATACATAGTAAAATATAAAGTACAGAAAGCTGAATTGTAATAATATTTCATGATATTACATTTGGACTGTCTTTTTTTGTTAAATAAATACATTCTAAAAGACTTCTTTGAAAAACACAAAAAATTATACCAACCCCAAACATTTGAATAGTCTTGCATAAGTAAATTTGATGCATAAATACTATATATTATTTACTAAATATTTAAAAAATAATATTACATATTAAAAATATGTATATGCATGCTGGGATGTGGGAAAGAAGATGCAAGCACACACACAGTACAAAAACATCAAAGACCTTCTAATCATCTAAGACCTAGAACAGTCAAAAGAACATATGACGTTAACAGTGATAATAAGAGAAGCTGGCACATCCGCTTAAGTGTCAGTCACGCAACATGGTTTTGAGTCTAAAAAAATTCATCCAAGAGACATTTCCGCATTTCCATCTCATTCCCCACTACAACCCCCGCTAACAGCACATATGTTACTGCTCTCAAAACCATACTGACGTAACAGCCGGAAGACAGGGGTATGCAGAGCGTTAAGATGAGTCATAATAGTCTGTCACCGATGGCAACTCCACACAGGGTCACGGACCACCAATGAAGTATGTGCATTCCTCAAATCAAGAAGAAGGGATTAGAAAAGACAAGCCATTCAACACTCGATTAAGTCAACCCTGTTTCTAATACTGTATGGAGGCCGGGATAAAAAAATGGAGCTGGGTTTGGTCAAGATACTGTAGTAGTCACTCAACATAGGGTGTACAGCGTGAGAGGCATGCTGGTCTGGATATGAATTATGCATGAAATGAAGGCAGAAGTGGAGATGGTCATGTTGGAACAGATTGGTGTCTCCATCAGCTAAAAGAGATTTTTATATTCACCAGCAGTAGTTTGTGTGACTGAGCATTTTCAACACAGTGTGATAACAGTAAAGTCTAAAGCTTCTTTAGAAGAAAACAGCATTTTCTGAGCTTCTTTTAATGTGAGAAATGTATATTGCCTTGGGCTATAAACTATAGCTTAGGAGCACCACAATATATATGTGTGTGCGTTTATGTTTATGAGCCTACACGTTTGCCTGCATGTGTCTCAGTGCAATATATATTTAGCTACGAGTGTGCTTGTCAGTTGTTTTGCCCGTGGAAAATCAAGAAACATTTTGGATTAACTCTGCGAAAGCCCTTGACTGCCATTATACAGCATACTTACATATTCTTGAAACCTTACTGAAATGACTCAGAAGAGACTCTTTGTGTCATTGTAACTTAACATTGCATGCTCCTTGAGTGTTTTAGACAATAAGAAAATAACTAAACCGCTTAAGTCTGATTAAAGTAAAAATGTAAAAATGCTGATTTCACTGTGTGCAAATAAATAATTCTATTTAAAAAATAGAATATCATGCTGGTGGGTTGATTCATGTAGTAATATCTACATTAATGAATTTTATTCAAGCCTGCAATTTTATTCAACATCACTAAATCAAACATTAGGTCACATCAACAGATAAAAGTAAAAAGTAATTAAAAGTAATAAAAAGGAAGATTAGATAATAAAGATTTATAATAACATACTGTACAGTGCCATTTAATATTCTGTGCTTAAATATTTAAAAGTAATCTCATAGGCCCAGCAAGGAAACCACAATCCATTTTGTCACATCTCTATTTTTAACTATTTAGGTCAATGGCTATACAATGTTTTCTTTTAGTTTTCACAGCTACACTTCATGTGGACTACAGTGTGAAGACTTTGCATGTAGAACTGTGTTGTAACATGCCGAAGGCTGTACTTGAGGGACATGTGACTCATCTCTTTCTCCAGCACCTTTGGACACTATGTAGCTGACACCAGGTACACTTCTTGATTTAGTATTCTGTCTCACCATTCTCTGACTTTGTATTTGCCTCTACCTCATTGTACAAAACCAAGCAGAACAGCTATATGCTATAAAAGACCAAGTTATGTAAAACTGCCATCATTTACAACTAAGATCATTATTTCATTTCATCATTGTGTTATGCGCTGAGTGAGAAAAGGGTGTATTAAGATATAGAATGATATACACTTATATTAAAAATACATTATAAAAAAGCTGCTGAATGATTTATATAATGTCAATGTGTCCCTCTAGTTAGTAGTGCTGATTCTTTCAGTAAGTCACACTTAAATGGCCAAATATTGCAGGATTTCTAAGGAGTCCCACAGGGCTCAGCTTTAGGTCCTGTGACTTTTAGTACTTTATAACATTGACCGGTCATGTTGTGAAATGTATTGCAAATAGTATTCAATAGCATTTAATAGCAAAGATTAATGAAGTCGATTTTTAATCTGAGGATTTTTTCTTTCTTTTTTGCTGGCATCTTGCTTGATGACATGCTACACTTCCGACAGCAAGTAGAAAACTAATGAGAATTTATAATCAACTGAAGAATTAATCAAGCAGACTACTGAGAATTACACTCCTACAGTTTAACAGTCTTACAATTGTAGTTTATTGGAATGAATGCTTTAATGATTCTTGTTGACCAATCACACAGAGTGCACTTTATGATTTATCATTTCCAAGCCAATGTAAAACCAAAGTCCTCCATTTTTCCAAAGAAATACAAATTTAGCCAGGAATGGTCAACCAAGCTTAGACATTCTATACTGAATTGGAACACATTTATGCACCATACTCCTATAGTAACACCACACACTTACAGTATATTATATTCTCTCAAGTAATAGTTTATAATCCATCTACAGTGTGTCTTTTTACTGGGTTTTAATTGCTACTGTAATTACGTAAGTGTACTTTAATATTTATAGTTTTTTATGGAGCACAAGGCAACAGTGGAGCATTGCTGATAAATAAAAAATTTGCAAATAAGGACATCATGTTAGAAAGTGGTTCTCATGCTACTTAGGAATTGTTTAGTTTCTGTGTTCTGTGTATATATATATGTGTGTGTGTGTGTGTGTATTAGTACTGTCAAATGATTAATTGCATTAAAATAAAAGTTTATATAAATACATAAACTTGCATGTACTGTATACACACATATGTTATGTGTGATATCTAAGATTTTCAAGAACTACTTAAATTTACAATGCTTCTGGGAAACAGTCTGTAATTCTATAACGATTTGCACAGCCTTCTTTACAATCCACTTACGGTTACGATTCCTTCTGGAAAAGGGGCACCATTTTGCCTAAGGTCCTTCAAAAATCTATTCAGCTCTTTGAGATTTGTTAGTAAAGCTAGTGATAAGGGGCTGACCAGTAATTATTAGGTCTGAATTGGGTGAGTTAATGTCTTGTGATGTGAAGAGAAGAGCCACAGTATCTCTGACTGCAGAGCACCGCTTGTTCATGCACCTCCACGGCACAGCACACCTAATAGGACTGAAGCAGCATGGAGGAAATGTGAAAATCAACTGAAGGGTGAAGGAAATGAATTGAAAGAAGGTAGAAAAAATAAAGTCCTGCAGGAAGATGCTGCAGCCTCTGATAGATGAATGATTCACTGTCTCCAAACTATATCTGACTGCCACGTTCTGACAACATATTTCAGCCGCACCTGAGGGAACAGATTGAAATTGAACATGCTCAGGTGAGCTGGGGAGGGCAAGTTGGTACAGGACAGAGGAAATACTAGTAGTGATCGCACAGGTTTTGGTGTCGCAAGTCTTTGTGGTATCAGAGGGTTGGGTCAAGGTTTGGATGGTAACCTGGCCTTGTTAGTCCCTGCTGGTAGATGTCGTAACTACACCATATGGCAGCAAAACTCATCTTTTTGCACAAATCTCTATATTTATTATGAGTTTTATTGAAACTAAGCATTTGGAATGATTCATAAAAACATTAAATGACAGATACTTACACTCTAAAAAGAACAAATGCATAAATAAAAATTGCATTATCGCAATGTTGATGAATTTGATATTGCTAGGCAAAATCATCACAAATGCATAAAAAATATTCAATAGATTGCAAAGTCCTAATGTCAGCATGAAAACTAGAATCATGAATTCATCACAGAGAAGCACTTAGACACCTGATTCATCATTAGAGCTCATTTAAGCATGCTAATTAATGAAAGAACGACTGACCATGATTGAAGCTGTAATTTCCCACACAAGTCTTTAAATATGTGATAATGGCTTCGTGAAAAATTCATGTTTCTTTTTTGAGTCTCCATAGGATGAGTGGTAACATTAGTGGCCACAATGACAGACTTTCCCAATCAGCATTAACAAATGACTTTGTCTCAAGCAGTGATGAGCAAATTACCAATCATCAAAATGACGGAGAGTAAGAAAGGTCAAAAAAGTTTTTTTTTCAAAACACTGTTGCTTCTCAAGAAAATGCCCTACCGAAGGACTCAATGTCACAAGAGAAAATACTTAAAAAGGCAAAATATTAAATGTAACATAACTATAGCAGATGACAACATATCCCATAGCCCAAAAAGGTCGATGCAATCTTAAAAAAAAGCGCTCAAGATTTGTGTCCATACCGAAACTGACTTTCGAAAAGAAACTAAGAAGTGTGGCAAATAACCCCTTTATCACCCACACCATTTTCATGTCTTTTTTTCACGCTCAAAACAACGCTTACAGTACGTCAAAAAATGCAACGCCTTTAGCAAAGTAACCATCTTAATAATTATTTAAAGTCCTACCTTTCTGTAAACCAGCTGGTTTGGTGAGTCGTCCGTCTCTCCATTGCTGTTTGGATGGAGACTGTTGTTCTTCGCCATGGTTCAAAAACTCTGCAAAACAGCTATTCCAGGGGATGTATGCACCTGATAGGGAGAAGCAAGACACACACACACAATACCCCTGGCTGCTTAAAACATCAAAACATGATATACAGTATTACTGGACAGAAGTCAAAGATGCTTCATCTGTGCAGAACTGATCAGTTGGCAATGTCTTTGTGATAATCCCCACCTAACTGTATCGTTTGTAATTGGAACCACGCTTTACCAACGATATTTTAGTGGAAACCAAAATGCAGAGCTATCATTTGGATAACAGTCATTATTTGGCTGTCTTAAAATCGTCTAAAAGCTGGTGGTCGATAATTTTTCTCTCAAGGTTAAAAGGAACGGTTATTAAGTAAACGCTGAAAATATGATGACAGCAGATCACAGATCAGACATACTTTTCAGTTTTGTAATATCGGTGGGACAGCCAATTAAATGCAAACCCTGTTCCACCTTGCGCTGCACCCGTGTGTCATGCATGCGAACGCCTTATGATGTGTCAAGCGAGATTCGCTGTCTTATCTTGCTTCAACACCCAAGAAGCGAGAGCAGGAAGCTAATTTTCGTGTATCCAAAAATGCACAGTCTTGCACAGCCACCCGATCCTTTCAGAACCACAGACAGCTCCTCAGGCGGAAACTGCAGCCCTTGCACGAGACCTCAGAAACCTGGCATCACCAATAAAATGCACAACACAATCATAAAGCCTCACTTTTGTTCACTCTCACCTCAAACACGCCCCGTCTCCCCCGATGTATGGATCCGCGATGCCAGAGTGGATCAAGCTCCTGCAGTTCGTCAGCTATCAGACGTACCATTCATTGGAAATATTAGTGATCCTTTGCTTGATGCTGACGCGTTATCGCGCGCAGGGATTCTGCTGAAGGACGGGGCACGCGCCAGCGACAAGGGCACGCGCATCCAACCTTGAACCAATCCTGGAGTCTACACAAAAGAGGATGGGTGCTTTTCTTTAAGGGATTTGGCATTTTTGTTTCGTAAATTGTTTAATTATTTATTATTATGTCACTATTATTAATAATAATAATAATAATAATAATAGCATAGCATAAAATTATAAAATGCTTAAATATTAAATTGTTTAAAATTGTATTTAAAATATATATTATAAATTTTTATATAAATTATATCATTTAAAATATTAAACTATTTAAAAAGTATTTTATTAAAATACATAAACATATTTAATTATATTATTATTTACATCTTAGACACTTTTGCCCAAAATAAAATAACATTGCATTTAATTATATTTGATCAGTTTTCTTGTTTTCCTGAAACCAGCATGACCTTGGCAAGTTATGACAGCGATTGGGAAATTGATACAATTTAAGCAAATGTTTTGTTTTTTTTTTCAAACGACTGACTATAGGTGGCATTATCTGGAAAAGTTAGAAATGCAAAATACAAATAAAAATACAAAGAATGGCGCTTTGTTGGTCTCAAATGTGAAATTTCTGCATGCTCTGCCTGTACACTCTTTACTCTTACTCTATAAAACCTTTAGCACTGAGTCCCGAATCTCAGTTTTTCTAATAACAATGCATTTGAAGTAATCAAAAATATAAATGATCAAACTCCACTGGACCACTTGAGATGGATTAACCTTGTTTAGCCCCTCACACAGTTCTTCTCTGAGGCCCCTTGAATGTAACTTTCGCTTAACACACAGCGACCAAGCCCCCAACACAATGCAACACAATGATACATTAACCTTTGCCAAGATTTCTATAATTCTTTTGAGAACGATTTCCTTGAGGCTGCTCTTTAGAGCCTGTGTACTATAATCAAGAATTTCCATTTCTATTCTCAGCGTGGGTGAAAGGATCATAGATAGGACATCTAACATAAAGGTTAAAGTCACCATTAACTACCCTGCTTTCCCCCTCTAAGTGCATATTAACACAATGCAAAATTGACTTTAGATCAAATTAAGAGAACCAAAACCAGATGTGGCAGAAAATCTGCAGCTGTTGTTTAGCAATGCATTAACATTCTGTTGCATTATCTTTATTTTTTGTCTAAATTCATAGGACAAGACAGTGTAGCATTTACAGGAACCACCTATTATAAAACTAACCTACATTATTTCAAGAATAAAATATGCTTGATTTCTCTCCAGAACCAAAAAAATCCCCTATTGCTGTTGGTCAGGATATTTTAACAACGCATTTCCACTGAGATAACCAGGAGCTTTGATGCTTTTAGTTAACGTTACCTCTTAGCTTTCAGGTCATCTGCTAGTGTACTTCTAAAAGATGTCAAAAGATGGCAAATCGGACTACACAACAATACGTTCATTTTCATAACAAAAAAATATAAATGTAGCTGTGCTCCCATCCATTGAAAATCATTTTACATTTTCAAATAAGAAAACCTTTACAAATTACCTTTTTCAAACTCAATCATTCCTATCACAGTACGCAAAAAGCACAAGAAGAGATGAGCAGCAGCTCCGCCCTGTGACCCTGTTTGGCGCTGAGTCAGTTGTCCAATCAGTGAACGCAGAAGGCGGGACACACCAGAGTCTCTGTCCAATCAGTGGCCAGTCGTGCCATCAATCAAAGATGACACCGTTCCTTGTCCGAGAAGGACGGCGAAGAGGAAAACAATACATGCACTTTTAACACAACGGAATATCATGTAGAGAGAAGACAACAGCTTAAAACCAGTGGTTATTCGTCAAATAACGATGTCATCTTGCAAATGTGTGGATATCAGGAAGCATGCATTAAAAAAAGGAACTCAGGGCTTGAGTTTTAGCAGTTGGAGAAGCGAGACCAAAGTTATTATTAGTTATAGTATATTTGATTAGTTTATGCCTCTGGACTGGACCTTCGTCGAATTTCATAACTTAAAAGTGCAACAGTTTGAAAGATGGTGTCTTGGATTATATCTAGGGTCATCGTGTGAGTACTTGTTGAAAACTATTTGCATTTCTGAGCGTTACATTAGTAAAACTGCTGACTGCGCATTTAGTTCATGCAGATATAAGATCTATGCAGAAGGTTACGTTGCTGCCTCTTTATTATCTACAACGTAACAATACAAAACAATATTTTAAATGCATAGCTAATTTGCTGTTGGTCACGATAAAAAAGAACAAAAAAGAGATAAAGTTTATACATTAGTATGTAAACATATATATATATATATATATATATATGTGTGTGTGTGTGTTTAAAACACCGTTACAGTTACTAAAATTTTTCAGTAATCTTATTTAATATATTTTTACTATCAACAAGCTTCCCACAATCCTGGAAAATCTATGTAGTTTAAAGCTTAATTTCCAGCCCTTTAAAAGTAATGTAAATTAAAGCAAATTTTAAAAAGTCATTTAAATGTTTATATTGAGTATAAATGTATAGGTTACATTAGTTATGCTCAGAACTTACGTAGTCTGCATATAAGGCTGGAAACTACTGTTTGTAAGTACACAAAATCTTATCCAGCCATCTAAACTGGAAAAGTAATGGAAAAATCTTGGAAATTCACATGTAAGAAAGTTTAGGAACCTCTGAATCAACCTTAATAAAAATTCACAAATTATATGCAGAAGAAAAAAAAGCCATATTAATTTTGCTGACGTAGTGGAGTACAGCAGGAAATTCATCATGTTTTTTGGCTGGGGACCTGTTTTATTCAAAGTTCCTGTCTGCCAGGGAGGAACTGCTGTTTTTCTGCTAGACCGTAATGTTACAGTAGGTGTGTCCAATTCTTTGCGGAAAAGGTCAGCACAGCAAAGCAAAGCACATTCTGTGCTTCATCTCACTAGGTGCTGTTTGCTGTGGGTTTGGTTATCTTTAGTGTACTGACAATATAAAAAGATAAAGGTCTTTGGTTGTAACTGATATAAATACATTTATATATAGTAGATTATAGTCGGTTTCGAAGTCTAAAGGTCTTTTGAAATGCTTTTTGCATCTTACTGTAAGTAAAAATGATGAATTATTCGCCAGCAAACTAGGCCTAGCTATTTTAGAGAGGTGCAGTAACACACACACACACATTCATTTATAATTCTTACCCTTCTTTTTTTACCCTCACGAGTTCTCCCAGAGAACAGCGTAATAGGAAATGCATGACTAAACCATTGTGACTCTAATGTGTTCTCACAGCATTCGAGGTTTAAACACTTTCTTCGGACTAGTAGTAAAAGCAAGACAGGCTGTGTTTAGAAATAGTGACTTGGTGATGCTGCAGTTGTTTAATTACAAACTGTTTCACTGTTTTAAATTAAGAGATGGTCTCTGCTCTTGACTTCACTTATTTTGCTTTATGGTAGAGATGTTTTAGAGTGGAGAAACGTTACGCAATAAATGGAATCCATCCAACAGTCCCTCACCACAATACACACACGCACACCCATGATCACACATAGCTTTAGACGGTATCAGACAGTGATGTCGTTCCCATAGCTACTCGTAAATAAATGGTTCAGAGAAACACAAGCCAGTTGCAGTGAATTTACTGTGTGTGTGTACTGAGAATTTAAAACCGCTTTGAAAAAACAACAACAGGATTTCGCTCTCGCCCATCACAATAAATAGAAGTCAAAAGATCAATGTTCAGTTTTAATATTTGAGCAGGCCAGTAACCAAAGGCAAAGGCTGGATTTTCCAGAAGGATGGATTATCATCAAATATAATATTGTGCATATTCACTGATAATTGGAAAAATTGCTAAATTATGCACCCTTTTGTCCAAATAAATGTAAAATAAACGCATAAACTAAGATCAGTTAATTTAAATGCCACAAGTTAATTTAATTTCAAGATAATGTTTAAAAATGTTATAAAATACTGTGTTTATATTCAAATAAATTGTTAGTCTTTTTATAACTAAAAGTGTTAGGTGAAGTCAAAGATAATTCAATAATAGTAAATATAAAAATAGTAATATAAAAAAATCCATAATAGTGTCTGATAACCTGTCAGTACATAACTATATATCATACATTTGTATATCAGTGTATCTAAATTTTGATTGGTTAATGGTTCAACTGTTAATTCGGCAACCTTTATTTGTTTGCTTGAATATAACAATTGCATGATATTTTTGAATACAGATCATGTCACATGTATACTTTATGCATGTGTTTTTTTTTCACAGTCTTTTGTTTGGAATGCTGTTTCCTGCGTACTACTCCTTTAAAGCCGTCAAATCCAAGAATGTCAAAGAATATGTGAGTACTCAATTTATAAAGGCATGTGCATATCTCTATCCATGTTCTAATGATTCTTCACATCTTAAAATTTGAGTTAAGAGAATGTTAATAACCAAAATAGGTAAAAAGCTCCAGCTAAACTGTCTGTATATCCTTGTTACTTTTCGTATCTGATGGAGGCTGTCAGTAACTAAACCCTGTGCTGTTAAGCAATTTAATACTGTTTGTGGTTTGTGTACTTCCTTTTCTTTTCTTACAAAAAGTACTGTGACTGTACCACGGTACAATGATGAGGTGATACCACTGCACTTTGATGTATAGCATATAAGTGAATGAATAATATTCATATATTACAGCATGTACATGGTAGTTTTTGTAAGTAGCACTTCTGGATCTTTACCAGAAATTTGTGTTTGCGTTTGTGGTTTGACAGGTGCGATGGATGATGTACTGGATTGTGTTTGCTCTTTACACAGTGATGGAGACCATCACGGACCTTTCTTTGGCTTGGTAAATATACACACAAAGTCTGGAAAGTGGCAAATAAATAATTGTTAATGGATTGCATGGAGTAATTTTGCATTAGGTGGTTTTATTAACGTTTTTCTGTTATTCTCCACTGTATGACTTTAGCTATCTAGCCTTTGTGGTAAATGAAGAGGGCTTTTATCGTTTGTTGAGCTCCGTTTGTTTTCCTCAGGCCAGTTAGAGGACCAGTCTGTTAAGTTCAGTTTCAGTTCGGTTAAATTCCAGTGCGTTTCATTAGTTTCGTGACATTTAAAAAAAAAACCTCTGCTGTGATTTTCCTAAATTAGACCAATTTTTTTGTATGGATACTTCTATGCAGTGTACTAATACTGCGGAGAGTGCCATTAAACCTGCACATTGCAATTTCTCATATTTTCATTATAATTTTTCATAACATATCATTATATTGATTCACCAAGCCTGAGTTCCAAGTGACTGAAAATCATAGAGAATGCCTGAATCAAATTTATTCTTTTGTCTTCCATCATCCCTCTGTTTTCACATTGATTGCACTTTATTGTTTCAGGTTTCCAGTTTATTACGAACTAAAAATGGCTTTCGTCTTTTGGTTGCTGTCTCCCTACACCAGAGGAGCCAGTGTCCTCTACAGGAAGTTCCTACACCCTATGCTGGCATCCAAGGAGAGGGTAATGACCTAAACACATCATCAGGCTCCCTGGGAATAGGCGTTCACTGACAGTGAACACATAGCCATACTCAAATGTATTATAGAATCAAGACATTACATAATCAATGATTACATGAAAGACGTAAAGAGATAAACAGATGGATTGGGTTAGTTGGATTTGCCAATAACATGATCATAATGAACGTACAATAAACTGCATGGTTCGTTTAACTTGGCCTGCATATTTTGTTCTCGGCCCTCTGTAATTATTTGTTGTCAAACAACTTCTAGTTGGAGGTTAAGGGTGAATTTAAATTGTAGATTTATTGAAAGTTTCACATTCTGTTTTTCAGGAGATCGATGAATATATTGTTCAGGCCAGAGAGAAGAGTTACGAGACCATGGTGAATTTTGGCCGTCAGGGTCTCACGATCGCGGCTGCTGCTGCTGTCTCTGCTGCTGTGAAGGTATTGCACAGACACATGTTCTCATTTGTGCACTCTTGCACTGTTTATACTAGGCATTTGAGCTAACCTAGCTAACTAAGCTAATTCAGTCAGCTTTCATTCCATTTAGTGCTGCACGACTAATCATATCGCAATCGCGATGTCAGCCTATGCCATTACATTACAGCAAATGTTGCGATTATATTAAATAAACAAATGCATTTGTGGACGTAACAAGACATTCATTCTTGCGTTCACACCAGACAAAAATGAAGCGTTAAGTGCAAGTGATTTACATGTTAAGCCAATGCAAAGACATCCTGCAGCGCGAATTAAGCGGCGTGTTCTACACGTACGCAGAGAAGAAGCAGCGCACATCAATTGTGCTTTCATACTGGAAGCTTGTACTTTAGCAGGCTCTAGACAAGCATCTTTCTGTATTATTTTCCAGCGTTCTATGAACAGTGTGAGCCATGTGCTTTGATTTATGTAATTTCTCTGCACCTGCCACGCGCTTCTGCGCCACTGTGTGCTCTCATCCGTTAACATGGACGCTGGAAAAAATACGCCCTGCTTACGAAACTGGCATAAACTCGACATGTTCAAGCGTCCAACTACACGCCAATAGCGAGATATTTTCGCCCAAGTCACCTCAGGTGTGAACGCACTTTTAGCAAAGAGGGATTTGAGAAAATGATTGGCACACTGGACAAGAGATACCAAA
>JAUCNO010000279.1:5959290-5976740 GCA_032353835.1 Enteromius viviparus | reverse complement strand
TTTAAGAAAAAATTAAATCGTCTTAAAATGCAAATTCGAATTAATCGAAAAAATCTAAAAAATCGCCCAGCCCTACAACAAAGGAATTCATACAAATTTGGAAGTACTTAAGGGTGAGTAAATTAAAAAAGAGTTTTAATTTTTGTGTGAACTATTAACATCAAACACCATTGATTTATTTCAAAACTATCATTTAAGGGAAGATTTACAGTAAAATGTTACGTTTAAAAGAATTCATACAGGTTTGGAATGACATGAAGAGTAAATGATTTTTTGATTAAATATGCTTTAAACTTTTGTAACTGTAATCTTAAGTTGGTTTATGTAACAGTATTTAAACTTTTAGGCTTTAAAAAACATTTCTTGAGTTTGAATGTCTTGGGATTGTATTTTTAAAAAACATCTTGTGCAATCCATTTCAGAGTGATGTATGTTCATTGTAATCGTGTTTGTTTGAGTACTTAGTCTGTCATTGTAACGTTTTTCTGCCTTCTCAAATTTAAATAACAGCATGCACTTATTAGCATATCATTTGACCAAAACACTCTAGCTTTATCTTTGCAAAGCATTAACAGGAGACTGAATCTGACTAGTTGACAGAAGACTGTTTGTACCGTACTTGTGTAAACAATAGGATGATTTTTCCTTTGTTTGTGTGTGTGTGTGTGTTGGACAGTTAGATGTGTGGAAAAGACCCTGAGGATTTGGTTTGTTAATGTGTTTTGTGTGATGGCGGAAACCTGTTGATTAGGGATATGTATGTAGATGTGTGAATGTGTTCTGGATCTGATCTAAACCACTAATAAGGTTTAAAACAACGTTTATTTTCTATGACCCTCAAACAGGTCATGGAAAACCTCAGAATATCTGGGAAATTTTGAAAGGCCTGGAAAAGTCATACATGTGGGGATAGGTGGAAATTTCTTTGAAGAAAATGTATTTTTCTTGGTTTCTATGCTTTAAGCTATTTGATGGGCTGGATAATGCTGTGAAGTCAGCGTGAAACATCAGTCTGTGTTATGAGTCTCTTTGATGAAAAGTAATAAAACACTAAATATGTTTTTGTAAACAACTGCAATCTATTAAATCCAACTTCTAGGTTTTTACCTGTGTGGTGTACCAAAACATCTTCTCTAATTATTATCCTGTACTTATGAGCAAATGATTCGCTCAATTGCTTTAAGTAAATATGACTTTCATTCAAGGACAAAAGAAAACTGAAATTACAATTTGAAGGGACCAGTGATGGATTAACTCCAATCGTTTTAATTGCACTTTTGCATTTTTTATGAAGCTTGAAAGCTTCAGAATCCATTTGGTGTGATTGTATGGAATATTTTTATTGTGCTCTGTTCCACAAATTCACAATATGGGTTTAGAGCGGCGTGAGGGTGAGTAAACGATGACAGAATTTTCTTTCTTTGGGTAAACTAATCCTTCAAGGTTCAGTTCCTCTTGTTTGAGATCTTTATTGCTTCCAATTGAGCAAATGATTCGCTCAATTGCTTATTGAAATTCACTAAACAAACTGGACGGGAATATATGTATATACATAATTTAGCAGTACATACACCAAGTAGACAAAAGCTCAGCAGTACATACACCAGCAAGTTATAAGCTCATCTAGCCCAGTGTGTTAATAAAATAAATGTTAATTTTTTAATAGCACCTACTTAATCATATTGTCTGTCATACTGCAGTTCCTCCACTGACCACTGGAAGCAGTCACGTTTTGTTTTTCGAAGTCACTGTCTGGTTTGGCCAGCATATTTATTTACCAAACTTGTAAAGGCATATATTTTAAAAGATTTAACAATAAAAAAAACTACTACTTCAAGGTTCAACATGCAAAACAGAACAGGGGGAATGAAGGATTTGCATTAGTTTTAGATTAACAGTGAGTATGCATCAGAAAGCTGCCTTTAAAGACTGTGTGTGTGTATGTGAGACAGAGAGAATATGTGTTTAACCTTTATGAGGAGCCGCCTGATTTAAATATTTATGCCTTTAGGCTGTAAAGAAGAAAGAGATTAACGTCACAAACAAGCTGCCACGTGTTGTGCTTCTAGTTTTGTCTTGAACTGCAAACAACACCCTGTTTTAATGCCAGTTATATTTATTTTAACTTGCACAACAAGTGACAACACAAAAATACTTTTCAATAAGACTTGACAGTGATGGCAGATAGATGCAATGACTGGTGTGTGTGTGTGTGTGCGTGTGTGTGTGTATGTGTGGGGGGTCCAACAGCAGTTGTTTCATTGAGGTCTTTGTCACAGGACGTGTCCAAGTCTTTCAGCACTTTAGTGTGGAGACGTCCTGTGTCTCAGACGCTATCAGAGAAAAGAGGGTAAGAGAAGAGGAAAAGGATGAGGGGAATGAAAGAGAAATAGGCTCATCTGTCAGGAGGTCAAGTCCTCCTGGAATATGAGTGTGTGTTTTTGGAGACATTAGTGAGAGAGTAAAACTACCTGTTGGTCCGCAACTGTGTATATCAAAACCACACTTTTCTTTTTACTTTCATTTTCTTGGACAGCTACTAGGTATTTATTCTAACAAGCTCGATTAGACAGCATATGTTGCATATAATAAAAAAAAATATTGAAATCTGCAGTTAATTGCTGTCTAAAAATTAAGCTAAAAATTACATAAAATCTTATTTTTATCAGTGTGATATTCTGTTCAGGATAAACTTCTACAATCCTGGGTTATTATTGTTAACTAAATTTAATACCACATTTTTGCTATCTAATCTAAAAAACATAAAAATTATGTGAACTAATAATAGAACCTGATATTTAAAAAAGTAAAAGAACAATAATTTAAAAAAAAACCTAACTTTAAAATTGCATTAATTAATGTAAAAATCTATAATGGGGGTATTAAAGGGTAATAAAAGTCATTAAAATATTATAACAAATAGTATATACAATACTATATTAATAAATAATAATAAACATGCTTTTATTTAATGTACGTTTTATTGATTGTGAATTCATCACACTAATTGCATGTTAGCAAGTATAATGTTTAAAGTGTTGCTTTAAAAGTAAAAAAATATATAAAATAACAGCAAATACATGTAAAATGCATTATCAAAAAAATATCAAATTTTTGCATGTTTTTACAAATGTCACAGATGCTGTTGTTGACATAGCTTAACTCTACTTGAACCCGGAACATGCAATCAGCCTTGAAGGTTCATTTGACATTTGCAATGATCTCTATCAGTTTGTTATTTCATTGATAAGTTGTGTGTTATTGTACAGCTATACCATGTATTGACGTAATTGCGCGTTTTGTTTTTATGAGTGCTGATGTGTAGTGACATCACTGGTGAACAGGTAAAGGCTTTTTAATCAAAAAACAATAGCATTTCTGTCTTTAAAATGTAACTTTGAATGTTGGCTTGATAAAGCATACTAAAAGTTGAATCAGTTGTTACATTTACTTGATTGTGATTTAATCACACGTTATTAAAACAATAGCATGTGTGTCTTTATTGGGTAATGTACACTATTGCTTGTGGTCAATACAATTCTAAAAATCTAATGATCTCAAAATAAACAATATGATTATGATGTATACAAAGTCGGTCTAATATCACCTTGAAGTAGTTTATTTTGTGTCTATTACCAGATGACTGTACATAATTCCTCATTGATTACATGTTTAGCAAATACATTTAAAATTGATTTGAAACATTAAATACTTTTATTATGTTAAAGAAAGACAGGAAAGTCATACAAGAGGCATGAAACTATCACAACTATGAAGGTTATGGTTGCGGGAGCAGTATAGAGATCATTACACAAAAATGTTTAACCACTAAATGTCACGAGTGACTAATCAAAATCAAACTACAATACTGCATATTATTGTTTTTCATTTCCATTAAAAGTTTAGCTGAAATAGTCATTATTTCTTTCTTTCATTCATTTTCCTTGTTTTGACCTTGTGGTTCTTCCAGCATTCCTTGAATCTCATTCCTCTCCTTAGCCTCTCTTTGAATTTTTAACCCCCGTCTCACCCACTCTTCCTTTCTTTCTGTCTCTCTCCCGCTGGGTCAGACTGCTCTCTGCCCTCATCTCTCCTCAGCCTGTCCCCAATAATCCTGCCCTTAATACCCGGAGCCCCAGACCCTTCTGCCCCAGTCCAGACCTCCAGCACCCAGCCACTATCGGGTTCCTCTCACTGCTTTTTCAGGATCTGACATTTCTTGCCCCCTTTGCAATTCCCAACTATCTCTCTAGGGCGCCAGCGCCACTCCACCTGGAGTGGGTTAGCAATGTAAGAGGCAGGCAGCAAGTGTGAAGTCAAGACCACAAATGAAAAAAAAACCTTTCTAAGAGTGGTGCCTTTGGAAAAATGTTTTTGACTTGCATGGGACATGGATTGAAATTTAAATTAACTTGGAATGTTGACTTGACAAAGCCTTATTAAAAGTTTTTTGTTGAAAAAACGTTTAAAAAGTCAGATATATAGGTCTTAAACTTTAACTTTTAAGACATTATTGGGAAGACATTATACAACTGCTACAGTCTTTATATGAATTTTTAGTAATTAGTCAGCTCTCATTGATTTATAATACAAACTATCAGAATTTCATTTTGCTTTTAGTCCATATAAATATACAAGTTGCTAATTATAGCCTCATTGTGGAACTCTGAATAAAAGTCTAAACGTCTAAAAATCTCTCTAAATATTCAATATTTGCAGTTTGAGGATGAACTCCAGAACATGCAAACTTGTTTACACATTTTTATTCATTCATTCAGTTGCATCATTAATTTTGTCTTAAGGCTTCAGGAATGGATATTTTGCATTTTGCAACTTATCATTTTAATTTGTTTATTATCCAAATCTGATCTTTTTTTGTTGTTGCAGACATCAGCATAGAAATTGTGAAAGCACTAGTTAGTGCTATTACTTTGGATGCTTATTTTTATCTTGTAACGAGCATCACCAATGAATGGAACATGAAATCATATCTTATCTGTGATATATATACATAAAATTTATTTATTTATTTTTTCTTTTTGTCAAACCAAATATAAAAGTGACAAAAAAGTCTCACCAGTACCCAACTGTAGCTATCACATAAAACAACATTCTTGTTTTCAGTGTCAAAAAGGTCAAATGAAATTCTAATGAAATTCAAATGAACGTTGTAAAACATGAGAACTTTCAAGGGAGCAAATACTATTTATAGTCACCACACATTCATATTCATCCAGAACAAGAGTAAGTATTGTGTTTGAATAGGTGCCTGACAGATCACTGGGGTGGCGTCCCATGGACGAGTTCATTTTTCAGAAATAATGTGTCCTGGGACATATTTGGAAGAGAACACTACCATCAAGGATATTCTTGGAGCCCTGAAAGGCACATGCTTATGTATATTTAGTGTACGTGTGGGTTTTGGTGGCTCCTGTCTCATAAACCTTAGTGATCAGAAGTGACTCTGAGAAAGGCAAGCTGTGTTTTTGGCAAAGAATCGCGTCTATTGCAGTACAATATATGTGTTTATGAGTGCAATAACACCGACACATGCATACGAACGCATCTTTAGCTCCCTTTACACCAGCAACCGTTAATTCCTGAACATAGCGTTCAAACCACGGTTTATTCAAAACATAATTAAACCCTATGCGAAAGGATATGCATATAACAAGCTTGGTGCCCCTGGGAGCAACGAGGTCAGTGGCTGGTCTTTTGTAGCAAGCACTAATGAGAATTCAATTAAACAATATGTGCTTCCATCATCACGATGACCTAATGAGCGGCATGGTACGGTGGGAAAACCCAGCACCTGTGCGATCACGCAAGTGACACTACGCTGAACCCTGTTTGCTAATGTGAACCCACCAAACGGTGCCCCATGATGAAAGAAAGAGTGGGGAGCGAGAACAAGCTTAATTACCAGAAAATGCAATCAGCGCTAGAGTTCATTTGCAGACAATAGACGGGGCATGGACCTCATTGGGGTTATCCGAAAGGGCCCAGTGGACAATTGGGTCATTGACATCAGATTGCTTGACAAGTCCCCGCAGGGCAGAGGAGAGTTCAAAAACCAGCGCAAAATCGAGAAGTTTGTCGCTGAATCTGTCGGAAAGGGCCTGTCAGGAGTGATTAGCACGCCCTCCAAGCGCCCAAATGATCAAAAGGTCCTGTCCCTAACACACAAACACACACACTGGCCCCCGCCGCTGCAGGTTTAATCTGAATTTGCATGGCTCTGTGTCTCAGCCTTCCTCAGGCATGATATAATTACGGCGATAAGCATTGCCCCATTGGCTTGGGGCTGGTTAGAGTTGTTTAGCGAGATCAGTTTGGAGAGTAGTGTCAGTCACAGAGCTTGTGAAGATTTCCTGCAAACGGTGATTTAGTGCTGTTTTCAGTTTGTCAGATTTCTTTGGCACTTTTTCTTTTTGTCTCTCATGCCGTTGTATGAGCTCTGCAATGTAAGGTGACAGGAGCAACTGTTGAGCTTAACTTGCAGTTGAACTTGTCAGGGTGTGTATGTGCAAATTGTTGAAGACAAAGTTTTTAGGAAAGAGTTTTAGATTTTGGTAACACTTTATTTTAATGTGAGTTCCTTAGTTTTTCTTGGTTTCCAAGTTACATGTACTTACTATGATAATCAAATAAATTATGCATAATTACATGCAAGTAACCCTAATCCTAAACCTAACCATATGGTAAGGGCATGTAGTTAATTAATATTTCTCAGTACTTTAAATAATTCCACTGTAACAAAGAGTCATGTCAAATCACTCTGCCAAAATCCAAAGAGAAGATCTGCAGCATAATTTAATTCAAAATCATTTGTTTAAACATGAAAAACATTCTGTTAACTTCTTACAGTTATTGTTCAGTACAAATGACCTGTTTCTCTTCTAGTGTGTTTTCTCACCCCTTCAAGCATAATTTGACCATTAAGCAGCGACAAAGCCACTATTATTAAGCACCTTTAGTGACTCCATCCATAAGCAACTGACGTCAAAAGAACAGACAGTGAGATTATAGTAAGAGTGTTTTTGGACTGATGGCCCATGTAGGGTACATACTGATCTCTCACTGAACGACCTGTCCCCTTTCATCACTGTCTGTATAAATCTATTGTGGCAGATCAGGGAAGAGTGCAGCCATTCCAACAGGGCACAATTGACCTTGTGTGGCCTTCCCCAGCAGCTGTCACATTGCCACACTGTAATGGAGGCAATTAGCCGCACTGTGTCTGTTACTATCACAGTCAAATCTATCACACATATCCATGCATACACACAGGTGCCTCAGACAGATCTAATGGATGTGTGACGTTCACACTGTCAGAGTAACCACAGGTGTATTTCATTACTTTAACTATGGACTCGATCCAGCATTTGACAGCCAGAAAATATCCAAATACTTTGTCTTATTGTGAACAGTCTATTGTGCTATGTTTTTTATTTAAAACAATGGTGTTATGCATTAAAGGAATAGTTTACCCCCAAAATGTACCTTTAGGCCATTCATGATGTGGAAGAGTTTGTTTATTCATCAAAACAGATTTGCAGAAATGTAACATTACATCACTTGCTCAACCAATGGATCCACTGTAGTGAATGGGTGCTGTCAATATCAGAGTCCAAACAACTGCTAAGACCGCCACAATAACCCAAAGGTAATCCATCTATTAAAGAGGTCAAATGATGCAATTTCAAATGTTCCTTTCTCTTTAGTGTGTTACAAGCTCTTGGTGCATGATGAAGATCTGTAAAGTTCAAAGACTAAATTCTCAAAACCAAAGAGATATTCTTTATAAAAGGTATTACTTGTACACACACCTCTTAAACGTACAGGTTACTTTCGTAATCCAGGTTCGCTGAGACACAGGAAACGAGTACTGCATCTGATAAAACGCTTTTTAAACCAATCGGCAGATGCTGTGCTATGCCGACCAATGGACCCAGCTCCTGTCGAAGCTCGCCTGAGAGGGCGGAGCCACCTATAAAAGGGGCAGCTTTGCACCAGGACTTCAGGTTACTTCGACTGAAGTGACGGGTATACAACGCGGCAAAGAACGCAGTACTCGTTCCTGTGTCTCAGGGAACCTGGGTTATGGAAGTAACCTGTACGTTCCCTTTCGACACTTCACTCGTACTGCATCTGATAAGACGCTATGGGAACTCAGTTCAATCCCGCCACACTGTATGTGAGGGACGATAAAGCTTGAGAAGGAGCCCAGGCAAAGCCGGGGTGCACAATCACATAAGCATGCAGAGAATAATGCCCCGCATATATGCATTCATATCGTCCTTGTGCTTAAAGGCGTTTGAGCCTGAGATAGCTGTCTGGGTGTGTGTGTGGCCAGAGACAGCAATAAAGTTACATAAGCAAAGGCTCGCGCCTGTGCTCACTACTTGCGCGTCCAACGGGCAAAGGTGGCGAACTGTTGATTGCACATACAAGGGCTCGTGGGTTTGAGTGATCACAGTCGCACAGGGCCGGTAAGCACTTTAAGGCTCGAGAGCCTGAGGTCTGGGTGTGCAGCGGCCAAACGAAACGAACGCAGAGAGGGTCATGGCATGTAATGCTGGAACGTCCCAATTATATATTATATAAAAATCTCCGATAGGGAAATTACACTAGACCATGCCCATAATGAGGCAATGCTCTTAGTTGAGAGCTGCAATGCAGGCTCCGTCCAGTTTGAGCTTAACGTGTCCGTGATGCCAAGCTCGTGGCGGCACCCGCTCCTTCAACCAGTATTGCAGCGCCCGTCTTGTAAGAGGCCGAGACGTAACACTGATGAGGCTGTGGCCAGTAGACCCATTATACTCTGAAGACTTTTGAGGGGATGAAGTGTTGCATTCCCGAAGGAGGCTCAATTGTCGCTATTGTCGCGGCGTGCTCTGTGAGGTCGGCGCTCTGATTTGCACTGAGTCTATTACAGTGCCCAGAAATGTATTTGTTAGCTGGGCATCACCATGCTCTTGGCAAATTTCACCCTGAGTTCAAGGTGGTCTAAATGCAGAGGAGAATGCCCTGTGCCTCTCTGCTTCCTCTCGCGAGCTGGCTAGAACGAGCCAGTCGTCGAGGTAATTTACCATCTAGATTTACCATCTAGAGGTTAGATTACATCTGTCTCAGAGGGGAAAGCGCCGTGTCCGTAAACTTTGTAAAAGCTTGTGGGGCCAAGGAGAGACCAAAGGGATGTACCATGTAATAGAATGCTGTTCCCTTTGAAGGTGAATCTCAAGAATGGCCTGTGTTGAGGGGATAGTTGTACATGAAAGTATGCATATTTCAGGTCCAGTGAGCATCCAGTCTGTCAGCTGTATCTGCGAGAGAATGGCTTTAAACGTGAGCATTCTGAACTGCCTTTTTAGGGCGCGATTCAGATGTCTCAGGCCGAGTATAGGAGTCAGACCACCATCTCGCTTGGGGACTAAAAAGTACTGGCTGCAAAAAACCTTTTTCTCTTTCTGACGGGGGACAAAATGTATCGCTCCCCTTTAAGAGCAGTGCTTTCACTTCGGTCCGCAGCACATGAGTGGTGCGGCTCGTAACTGAAGTGGTGACTATGTCGCTGAATGGTGGCAGCCGCCCTGCAACTGAAGGGTAACCATCTCTTTATTATCCCCATAAGCCCATATACCCTATGGGCTGCGAGCTGTCTGTGACGGCGTCGCATTCAGATGGCTTATTAGGATCGTGCAGCTCGACGACAAGGTGTACTAATCCTAACATGAAACACACACTGAGGAGGCGGATTGTGTCTGTATATTCAGTCTAACATACTCAATATCACTGCAAATGTAGCTCTCGTCTGGAAGAGGAGAAGATGAGAGCGTGAAAGAGTCAATGAGCACGTATGGCAGACTATGAAGCAGATCCCACCTTTTTTCCTCAGAGCGCTAAAACAGCATGCTGCAAGGGCACTCTACGGAACCATTTATTGCAGCTATATAGTGTATCATGTCCAGAACTTTGCGAGACAGAGGATATAAATAGAGTAGTTTGCGGGAGTCCGGCCACAAACTTACCCCGCTCTGTAGTTATTTATAGCCTTTTATCTGCCGAGGGGAATAAAGCCGCTCTATTTACAGGGGGGCATTGATTCACTTGCAAGAACCGGCAGATAAAAGAGCTGTCGAGAAGGGGAAAACGCGAGAGCTGTGCTGGCGTGCGAGCCCCTTAAAAGACTTCTTAATTATTTAATTTGCTCAGGCAGCCGAGGACGATAAGCCGCTCGAAAGGGGCTTATTTACTCCTGCATAATAACCAGCAGAACAAAAGACGAACCCATAGCTCTACTGTTTCGGTCCCCGAACTCTGCGAGAGACTGGAAACAGGAGCGGGGTAACGATAAGTGTAGTCTTACCTGCTTTTAGAAGAGTTTCAGCAGAACTATCCAGCTGCAAGGGCGTCTTCAAGCTGAGTAGAAGTTTGCTCTTAGACTCCGGATGGCGGCAGGGGAATCGTCAAGCTGCAGTGCCGTATTCAACGGCGTAATGCTTGAGTCAGAGACAGCAAAGATGCACATCGCTGAAGGAGAAGAAATCTAAAGTTCTGGCACGAAGCTGCCCCTTTTATAGGCGGCTCAGCCCTCTCAGTACGAGCTTCGACAGTAGCTGCGGCCATTGGTCGGCATAGCACGGCGTCTGCCGATTGGTTTAAAAAAATACCACTGCAACGTCCAATGACCGTGCAGTTTCGCTGCCTGATTAAAAATGGCTTCAGTTGGGAGGACAAAGGAGTTTTTCCCATAGCGTCTTATCAGACGCAGTACGAGTGAAGTGTCGAAAGGGAACTGCTTGTTTAAACACGCCCCCACTTTGCTACTTCACAGAGTGGGGGCGTGTTTTCATAACACCACACAAATGTTTACGCAAAGAAAGAAGGTGAACTATTATTCTCGCTCTACTGTTGCTGCCGGTTGCTGGGCGCACTGTGTGTCGTTGTGAAAGTGAAACTAGTTTGTTAGTACTTCCAAACAACTAAAAATCAATGGTCAGGTTATATTCACAACACTGTTTCAGAACAGTTCAACGCAAATATTAAAGTGTGTTTAGCGCATGTAGGAAATTGGACTCCTAAAACCTGCAGAGCAACCCATGCTGGCTGTGCACAGAGACTATAAAATAGAGCAATTCCAACTCTTCAAGGACACTCTGGCGCTTCTGACTCACAATCATAAGTAAGTTACGTGTTTTTACGCTTTTTAGAACCAGCTATATAGTATTCAAACACGAGTTTTAAGCAGTGAAGGGGAGTGCTTGTTGTTTCTCTGATCACAAATGCGAGGAGCGACTCATAAAAAAACAGAACTAAGTCATGATGATCATGTCTGGATGCAACAAATGCCTTTTTTGTGCATTGGATAGCTGGCAAATCAGAGCACACCTCACTTTCTTAGAACGATGAGGTTTGTACAAATTGTCCCGTTTCAGGAGGCGGGACTTAGAGGTGAAACTAGAATGTACAGTATGTGGAAAAAAATAATGTGTTTTTTGCACCTTAAACCACATACACACATTACATTACAACAAATACACAAAATAATTTTATTTTTAGTAACATTATTATATGACCCCTTTAATGTCTTATGGGGTGTAAATCAATTACAAATTCGTTGTTAAAGCATTTTAACTTTAAACTGTTCCTTTTAGCCAAAAAAAAAAATTTTGCATCCAAAATAATTCTTTCTCCAGTAAAAACATCCATCTCTCATATCAAAATCCACCAAAATATTTATTTAGGACTGTGATGTTTATGATGTTTTCACTTGTGATCGGTGCTTGATCTGTGCATATTTCACTCCCGATTCAGACAAGATAAATTTTTCAATTATATTAGATACCATGTTTAAAAAATTGACTCATACCATAAAAATTGGCTCATACCATCCTTATCTATGCAGAAACAGCTTCACTCCAAACACTCCAAAGAAAAAAGGAAAACTTGAAATCGCATCATATGTTTTGTGGCCATACACTTTTTGACACTTTTAGATTATGTAATTATAAATAAATATATAAATAAATGAAATATAATTTAATAACTACAGGAAAAGAGGGGATTTAAGGACAACTCCAGGTTAAAATTCTTGGCCAGAAATGAAGGAAATTCCTCTCATACTTTTAAGCATGGGTGTGGCATATGTCATAGACTATTGTGGTTTGCTATTCACAAATGACTGTGCAATACTTACTGACGAGAGTTTCAAAACACAAACACCCACACCTTAACACATCTCAACTCTCGCTCATAGCGGAATTCAGCTCTGAATGGTGGTTAGTCAGTTGAAACATGTTGAAACATTCTTCTCTAAGTCTGTACAATGACACAGTTCCTCAGTATAAAACCCTCTTGACATCAAATAAGAGTCCGGGGCTGAACCACTCTCATTATTTAACAGGATGCCATTCACACATTTTCTTAATTAATTAAACACCTTTCAGGCAGTTTAACTTTCCTATGCGTCCATCATTTAAATGTTTGGGGTGGTTTATGTTTTAAAGGAAAGGACGTGACAAGTGGCCAGGTATGGTTTCCCGTACTGGGAATTTGTGCTCTGCATTTAACCCATCCAAGTGCAAACACACTGTAGTGAGAAGTAGACAACCACGCACACACACACCCGTGAATACACACCGGAGCAGTGGGCAGCCAGTGCTGTGGCGCCCAGGGAGCAGTTGGGTGAATGGTGCCTTGCTCAAGGGTCTCACCAAAGTAGTGTTATTGAATGTGGAGAGAGTACTGGGAATCCACCACCCACAATCCCTGCTGGACTCGACTCTCTATCCATTAGGCCACGATTTCCCCCCCGACTGCCCCTTTAAAAGAGAGTCAGTTCTCTCAACCTGATAAATAATAAAGTAAAAACAGTAATACCGTGTCCTAACAACACGTGACGTGATAAAATTCCAGCGACAAGCAATTTGGACATCCACACCAGACCCAAAGCGACAGAATCGATCAAATATCACAGCCAGTCTGAGCGCAACAGAATGGATACATTTATATTCTAATTCATAAATATTAAACCTTTTTAAATATCATTAAATGTATCCAATGATAAATATGAAAATGAATGAAAATATTCGTTGGTTCACAGTGAGTTCACAGTTTTAACAAACATCTTTTACTTTGTTTTCAATATCTGAGATAAACTATCTGTTGTTGCTTTCAGTATGGCTATAAAGACACGCAAAATAATGTTTAAACTCATATTAGACACGTTTAAATTTGAATAAAGCACATAATCACCTGAGATTATCTGTTGTCATATAGTTTGTATGTTTTTGTTCCAGACACGACGTCATGGAAATCCGTTTCTAAACTAGACATTTTGTGTGGAGCGTCAGGGCTAAAACTCCTATTAATGCCGTGTTGTGTGTCATTAGGGCAAGATTTATTATTTTAGTTTAGTAAAAATTTAATATATTCATGAAGTGCCAAAGCTGAATTTTTATTAGGCCTACTCCAGTATTCAGTGTCACTTGCAAAATTATTCTGATGCATATTTTACTGTCCAAGAAACAGTATTATTATTAGAAAACAGTTGTGGCTTAATTTTTTTTTTTTTTTTTTGGTAACTGTGATGCATCATTTCAGGAAGGATTATCTCTTGAATAAAGGTTAAAAAAAAAGAAAACCGAAGGATACAATTTACTTGAAATATATATTTTTTAAAAACATATTTTTTTAAGCCCTTACTGTCATGTTTGATTACTTGTATGCATTCTTGCTAAAGAAAAATAAATAAATTATATATATATATATATATAAGTTCCACACAGACAGTTAATCATTCCTGTCATTCTCTTGGTTGTACTACATGATTAATGTATTATTTATTTTCTAAATTTATTGTCATGACAGCAATGAACACAATTTTAGTTTCCTATCTGAAATTTGAAACTGACCCTATTATCATGTTATCAAAGGGCAAATAAGTTTGAAATCTTCCTGTATCTCCTTTTAATAATGTGGTATGGTTTACAGCTGGAAGGCAGAATTCTTTGGGACTTTCCATGTTCTGTCAAAAGCAGGTAAAAAAAAAGATGAGGTTAATCTCAGAGCACAACCTTGCTAAGAAATGCAATAATTCTGCTTTTTAAATGTATTAATAAACATTCATAACACTCAGTTTGATTAGATGTCATTTTGAATTTAACACTGAAGAAAATGAAACTGTAAGGAATAGACTTAGTGTTTACAGTCCTTTTTGTCTATGGAACGTTCTCTTTGAACAGATGTTTTACCAGCTGAACAGTCAGTATGTTGTTAAACAACACTTAAGACATAACCCAGCCTTGTTTTCATTCCAGTCAAAAATTAAACATGGCGACATATAGAAGTCATCAAAAGATCAGAATGATTATTATTTTCTATCCAGGATTTTCTTGTAATTAATTTGTGAGGTTGTGAAATACACAAACATTTTTAATCAGAAAATTCAATTTTAGCTGTTAACAATGTGAATATATTTGTCATGATATTGAGTGGCAGCAGTTTCTTGAAGCCCATGATGTTTCCTAAAATCACAATTATGTTACTCGTTGTCATATGAAGATTAGTAGAACTATATAAAAGAAAAGACTAAAAAAGTTCATTCAGGAAAAGAAAAAGACCTTCATTCTATATGACCCGATTCTCAAAGAGGCGAGGAGGCCTCAGACAGTTATAATAAAGTTGACCCTGTCCTTGTTTTCTATTGTACTCTAGCGGGTCAGTGGGCCACATAATCTCTGCCTTTGATTTAGGCTTTGAGCTCAACATAGCAAGGCTAGACTGCAGTTTAGCAGTTGGAGACTTGCTCGTTCTCGTTCTTTCTCTCACTCTGTGCTTTTGTGCAGACATAAGCCTATAGGATGGAGCAAGTGTAATCCTGTGTTCTTAAGACCAGCACACGGCCGTGCTCCTAATGAGAGTGACCGCACACTGACCCTTTCAGCAAAACTAAAGTTGAAATAAAAAAAATGATATATATTTATATATATAGTCATTTAAAAAAGAATGAACTGATAAAAAAATAACAAAATAAAAATAACTAAAATTGAAAATATAATTATAAACATTATTTCAAAATCTCAATAAAACAGTTTAAGGTGGTATTAAGGTAGTTTATTAAGGGATTTGTTCATATAGGCTATCAGCTGCCTGATTTATTTAACATTTTATTTCTAAAATCTTTTTTCTAGACATTATTTAATAATAGAGTGATAAAAAGAAACATCCAAAATCCCTTTTGTAAAACCTTTTGACTCTAATATAAAAAAAAAGGAAATTTGAACTTGTATTCAGCCAATTAGTGCCTATTTAAGAATTTAATTAGATAAACATTACATAAAACTACAAACATATATATCAATCAGCCGGGGAAGTATGGTTTATATAATTTTTCACCCGTATATAACATGTGCTCTTTTGCCTGAAATAAGTGTATCTTAAAGGGCCAGTTCACCCAGAAATTAAAATTCTGTCATTATTTAATCACCCTTATGTCATTCTGAACCTCTTTAGTTATTGTTATTTCATTTATGTTCCACAATATAAAGAAAGTCAAGGCTCGGTAAATAATACCAGACTTTTCATTTTTGGGTGAACTATCCTTTTAAGTGATCCTGATAGTATCAGCCCTAGACTTTTCGCATCTCTTTCCCATTCTATCTCGTGAACTGGATGAACCTCAAATCTGTTTTAATTAGACCTGCAGAAGGAGAAACCAAGAGACAGACAGACAGAGGCAGAGACAGCAAGACTGCTTTAATCAACAGACCTTCAGGCAGTGCGTGTCTGTTTCACCCAAGTGGAGGAAAAATCCCCTCTGATCTCACTCCCATCATTCCCTTGTTCTCTCTCAGCACCTCTTTTCTACTTTTCTCCCCGTCACTCTCTCTTTCACCACCATGCCATGAATCTTTTTCAATTTACCACATAATTTTACTGAATGAATGTTTCCCTGCCTTAAAAACAGCATGTCATGCTCGTTCAGTCTGAGTGGATGGGCTCTCAGATTTTCCTACTATGCTGTAATTTGTGTCTTTGTTAAAATATGTTTTCCTAAAGCACTGTCAGAAATGCATCACTTCAATATAAGGAAGTGGAATTAAAAATAAATGAAAGTCAAATAAATGCTTTTTTAAAATTATTATTATTTGTAAAGTAAATTCCACCTAATGTAGTTCAGGTTGCATTTGTGTCTTAGTAAAAACAAATAGCTAATGTGTGTGTGTGTACATGTGCTGAGAAGTCTTAGATTTCAGTTAGATTTAACATATGCCAAATTTTGACCCTTGCCTGGTCCCTCATTCAACTTTCCTGGTCTTTTCTTCCTTTCTGTTCTCTCTGTCATTCACTCCTGTTATTCATCTCCTGTCTCCTTCCTTCTTTTCCTTTAAACTTCAGTCTCTAACGCACTCTCTCTCTCTCATATGGGCTTTTTCCCAATGTAAATAATTCTTCAATGTCTCTACAGAGCTGACAGGTTGAGAGACGTGTGTATGAGGTGATGAACTCTTGCTTAACGCTTAGCAAGTCACATCCAACAGAGGTCAAAGGAGGCTCAGTGCAGATTCAATTTAGATTACCACCACAGGCAGCTATTGTTTTAACTTGAAATAGAATCTAAGTTGTCTGCTGGGAAAAAAAAAGAGACAGAAGTTCAAGGCTATATATCTGTTGTGACAGAAAGTAATTGGTGGTTTCACAAGTGTTTAATATAAGCAACACTGATGAATACTTCTCCTGATTGCCAAGTATTGAATATTACTGCAACTTCCTATTTCACAGTGAATGTGAAAATGTAAAAAAGTGTTAAAGGCACAATCACCTAGAACATGTTGCTACGTAGATATAGTTGCTAAGGCGTTATTGCACATTTCTATGCAGTTTATAAGGTGTTCTGAATGTTTTAGGACATTTTTCTATTCAGTTGCTTGGGTGTTTTGAGTCTTTTTGCACATTTCCATGCAGTTTCTAGTGTGCTTGGTGTATTTTCCTATATTTCTATGCAGTTGCTAAGGTGTTCTGAGTGTTACTGCACATTTCTATGCAGTTCCTAAGGATTTGGCTATTTTACCCCATTTTTCTGCAGTTGCTAAGGTGTTTCGGGTATTTTTGCATATTTCTATGCAGTTTCTAGGGTACTTGGTGTATTTTAATACATCTCTATGCAGTTGCTAAAGTGTTCCGACTATTATTGCTAATTTCTATCCAGTTTCTAAAGTTAAGGTGTATTTTAACCCATTTCTATCCAGTCGCTAAGGTGTTTTGAGTGTTTCTGCACATTTCTATAGAGTTGCTAAGGTGTTTCAAATGTTTTTGCATATTTCTATGCAGTTTCTAGGGTACTTGGTGTATTTTAATACATTTCTATGTAGTTGCTAAAGTGTTCCGACTATTATTGCTAATTTCTATCCAGTTTCTAAAGTTAAGGTGTATTTTAACCCATTTCT
>JAUCNO010000279.1:5933007-5959190 GCA_032353835.1 Enteromius viviparus | reverse complement strand
AATTTCTATCCAGTTTCTAAAGTTAAGGTGTATTTTAACCCATTTCTATCCAGTCGCTAAGGTGTTTTAAGTGTTTCTGCACATTTCTATCGAGTTGCTAAGGTGTTTCAAATGTTTCTGCATATTTCTATGCAGTTGCTAGGGTGCTTGGTGTATTTTAATATATTTCTATGCAGTTGCTAAAGTGTTCCAACTAATTTAGCAAATTTCTATGCAGTTCCTAAAGCTTAGGTGTATTATAACCCTTTTCTATGCAGTTGCTAAGGTGTTTCGAGGGTTTCTGCATGTTTCTATGCAGTTTCTAGGGTGCTTGGTGTTTTTTAATAAATTTCTATGCAGTTGCTAATGTATTCCAAATATTATTGCAAATTTCTATCCATTTTCTAAAGTTAAAGTGTATTTTAACCCATATCTATGCAGCCGCTAAAGTGTTTCGAGTTTTTCTGCACATTTCTATCGAGTTGCTAAGGTGTTTCAAGTGTTTCTGCATATTTCTATGCAGTTGCTAGGGTGCTTGGTGTATTTTAATATATTTCTATGCAGTTGCTAACGTGTTCCAACTAATTTAGCAAATTTCTATTCAGTTCCTAAAGCTTAGGTGTATTATAACCCATTTCTATGCAGTTGCTAAGGTGTTTCGAGGGTTTCTGCATGTTTCTATGCAGTCTCTGAGACGCATGCAGGTGCTAAGACATTTGGTGTATTTTAGCACATTTATATCCAGTTTCTAAGATGTTCTGTGTGTTATACACATTTCTGTGCCATTACTAAGGCGTTTGGTATATTTCAGAACAGTTTCATGGCGTTGCAAGGGTGTTTTGAATGCTTTTGCTTATTTCTATGCAGTTGCTAAGGCGTTCAGTGTATTTTAGCACATATCTGTGCAGTTGCTAAGGTGTTTGTTGTATTTCGGCACATTTCTATGCAGTTACTTAGGTGTTGAGATTGTTTTTAGGACATTTCTATGCAGCTGCTAAACATGTCTGAGTAGTTTGTAGGCGGACATTCTATGAAGCTTATTTTAACTAATTTAACTGTTGAGCAAACTCAAGCGTTACAGTACTAGTCTAAGGCATGACATTTTAATTCTCATTTTACTTTATCAGTGAGTCCTTCCTTTGTATATACTATATGCTTTATGACCAGTGACCACCTGCTACTAGGTGAAAAGACCCATTTGAGACCACCAGGGTAACCTGCAGTCACTAGGGTTACCTCCCTACACCCGGTATATGGCTCCTCAACACCCGGTACACAACACCAGTGCGTGAGTGCAACAGTGCGGAACAGAACATCTGAGATTTGAGAGGACATTCTTTCTCTTTTTCTTTCTTTATATATCTCACTCCAAATGCCCTTCTCCCCCACCTCTCCTTTTCTCATTCTTTCTTTCTCTCTGTGGCACGTTTTCACTCAGTCTCCCAGTGTGGCATCTGACCCATCACACACTTCAGTGCCCCATTCGGTTTGTACTCAAAGCGAGTCTGACATGCTATTCAACGTGTTCACATTCTAGACATATTAATGCAAGCTCATGCACTAATGCTAACAAACTAACACACACATAATGGCATTGGGGCCTGCTGTCTGTGTCTGTGTGTGGTACTGGGATTAAATCACGTTTGAGGGTAAACGTTCCCACATCTGACCTGTGCTGAAATCACCTCCTTACATTGCATGCTTCTCTCATGCCAAAAATCTGCAAAGGCAAAGCCTGCGAGTGTCTGTTTGTGTGCATATATGTTGCATCCTAAGGCAATTCTGTATCTTTCAGCACCCGGTAATTAGTCTGAACTAATGCTCTCCTGTTGTGTAATGCTGGAGAGACAAGAGGCATGTGTGTTTGTTATTTCCAATAAATGCATGTTTAAATAAGAAATTTGTCAATTTTGCAACAATAAAGTAGAGCTTCATAGTTGGCATTCAGATGTGTAAAAGATTTAGAAGTAGGCATAATTTATACAAGAATAGAGATAAACAGTAAAAAAAAGACTGTAAGACAATAAAAAGTTGTTTTTAAAATAAATAAAAAAAGGAACTGGTACTATTTTATGTGTGAAACTATGCAGTTTCTATGGTGCTTGGTGTATTTTAATACATTTCTATGCAGTTGCTAAAGCGGTCGGACTATTATTGCTAATTTATATGCAGTTCCTAAAGCTTAGGTGTATTTTAAACCATTTCTATGCAGTAGCTAAGATGTTTCAAGTGTTTCTGTACATTTCTATGCAGTTGTTAAGGTGTTTCGAGTGTTTCTGCACATTTCTATGCAGTTTCTAGGGTGCTTGGTGTATTTTAATACATTGATATGCAGTTGCTAACGTGTTTCGAGTGTTTTTGCACTTTAGCAACTGCATAGAAATGTATTCAAATACACCAATTTGCATAAAAAGGGAGGAACTGGTGTAATTTTATGTGTGTGTAAGTCTTTGGGGGAAACACACACACACACACATATATATATATATATATATATACATATCTACTGTATGTATGTGTGTATGTGTGTGTATGCACGTACATGTGTATATGTATGTCTACTCCTATTTAAATATAGCATATTACATATTAAGTAGACCTAATGTATAAATTACTCTGTTTCATATATAATTTATAACAATTGCTATTATTTAAATATGACACTTTATGTAATACAAAAGTCATAATTAAAAATATAAAGTAATATTATAAACAAGTATTTATATATTATATCTAATTGTATCTTTTAATATCACTTTATAATAATATTACATGTTATACATCTCTATTTCTCATTTATTTTATTCAAATATACCACTTTACATTTAGATAAAAGGAATATATAGCTATATTTGCCCCCAGTTGCCCCCTAAAATATGAACCAATATTATAAAAAAAATTATAATGACATTTTATGTATCAACTTCATTATACACATTTTTCTAATATATCACTTTATATATCATTTTTTTATATTTTTTAAAAGAGAACTTTATAGAATAAAAGTTAAATAAAACTGATATACAAATTTAAATACAATAATTTATATCGGTTTAAAATATTTTAAGTATATATGTAAGTGTGTGTATATATACGTACATATATATTTATATACAGTATATATATAAATTTATAATGCATTTGCACCCAGCTGCCCCTCCACGATTTCATAACTAAAGCCATAGGGTGGAACAGAAGTCCGTCATCTCAAGCTAACTAAGCACACTCTGAATAGGTGCAGTCTAACCCCCCATCAAGACTAGCTGAGACCAGACTGACCTCTGACCTCTCACTAATTACATACGGCTAAGGCAGTGATGATGGCGCAAATCCAGTATTTTACAAACAAGGTAAAGGGAATGTAGGAGGTAGAGACACAAAACATGCTTTAAATGTTCACTGAGAGATCAATCAGAAAGCATAATGTCAAAGCAACAAATGTATACACTAATGTCCCACCATGATATACATTATAAACACAATTTAAAAACAAGAAGTTTATGGTTTGCATGAAAATATGTGAATTTGATGTGCATTTTAAGAAAAAAGTAACAAAAGTCAAAACAATAGATGCTTTTGCTTCAGTGATCAGCCAAATGAACTAGCACAAGATTTAGTTATTTTAATAATGTATTTTTCTTTGTCTGAATGATTTTTAAAGCAGAATATGTAAATTAGCACGTCACAGAAGCACAGCACATGAGCTATACTGAATCAGAGTTCCCTGCATTAAAGTGTATTTATCTTTCCTTATTGTATTAAAACAAAGGAATGCATCTTCTCAATTCAGTCAATACTCTTTGCCTATACGTTTTTTACTAAACTTCTCTTTTATAACCTCTACTTTCAGATTTAGTTACTAACAGGCTATGCAGTACAGTAGTACATCAGAGGCCAAAGAACTTACGACTCGAAGGTCAACACCAAAATATTTATATATTACACTTATGTATCTCATTTCTATTAATCAAACTCATCTACAGTATCATTCATCTATAGTTGCTCCTAGACTACCCTCTTCAACATTTTATAGCTAAAGCCGAAATCTTTAAGGTGTAAGTGCTAAATAAGTTGTTTTTGTGGTTAATAAAACATTTAACAAACATGTTAAATTTTAAAAAGTGTGCAATGCACTTGATTTCAATTTCCTTGAATAAATCTCCTTCTTGACATCTGATTGGCCTGCCAAGAGTTGAAATTTCTTGATTTTAGAAAATTATTTTGATTATTTCTGAGATAAAAACCTCATTTTATTTGCTTAGTAAAACATGATGAGGTCAAGTGGGCATTTGAAACGTTTGTCACATAATGCAGAATGGTCCTCTAAATATGACTAGTATACAGTGTATACTGAGTTATCAGCATGCTAGTATTCCATTCCGGACATTCCTGATCCTGAGTCACATTATTTGGCAGCTTCTGCATGTCTTGACTGCATCTATGTGTATATACACATCATCCTTTTTGCCAAAGAACTTTCATAATCTAACATGCACACAAGGAAAATAGTTTTAGCATACTTTACATTTTCAAAACAACCTTTTATTTTTAATCTCATACTTCTCTTGAGTGTAAACATATTTCCCAACAGAAAGACATTAGCTATATTGAGTAAACATCAGTCGGATGGTGAAATGTCTGTTGTCTAAATGTCTAGATGTTAGTGTGGTGTTCTATGCAAGCGCACCCCTAGCAGCCTCAGCATGCTAGCTCATGCCTGGAGAAGAGCGTTTGTAGCTAAGTGTTTCTTGTGCCGTCTTGTGAGGTGGTGCAAACTTTTTTTATTATTTTTAGTATTACCACAAATATTGTGTGATATGATATCTTTATGATACTTAACAATGCATTGACGGGCACCCTATAAGGTAAAAAAAAAATAATATTCAATGTAAAATATCTGTGGTTCTGCAGTTCTTACAAATGACAGAGACAAACTAGATAGTTTTATAGCCAAATTTTTTACCCCTAATTAAATATTCTATGTTTATAGGTAATATATAAATTAAAAGTAAACTGTGTCCTATGGTGTGACATAGCTAAAATGTAGAAAAAAACACTTAAAATACAAATAACACACGAAAAATGTATCATTATTAGAGCTACAAATAGCATGAGAGAGGTTTTTTTTTTTCAATGTTTAATGTTCAGTTGTTTAATAAATATTAATCATATATTTTACCTCATTTGCTTAGAAATACAATTGCTGGAAAAACATTGTTTTATGTCTCTTGTGAATATGATTTCTTCATGTTTATGTTTGTGACTCCTAGCACTTATTGATAGATTGCATCATCTTGGACCACAACCCTTTTGTCCTTAAAAAATGCGCAGTTGACCAATTAGGTTAATTTTGCAAATGTTTAATTGCATTAAATGGGAGAGAAGGGGGGATTACTGAACCTGGGTTGTCCGTATCAGCAGATTTTATCTATGCAGAAGTCAAGACATCAGCTATTCCTGTGGAGCTCCCTACAGGCCGTGGTGAACACTTAGACAATCACACAGATCTGAATGAGAGTCAGTCCACCCTCCACAGTGACTAACCAATTAACCCTCTGTAAATATTTACCACGACTGAGACGAGAAGCCCCTCAACTATCAGCTGTGGGTGAGAAACCCCTCAAAAAGGCTGAGCCGGTGTGTGTGAGAATGGCGAATGATTATCACTCACTCATCTCCTGTCATGTTAAGACAAGATAAGAACGCTTAACTTTAACTCTGATGAAGGACGCTGCAGATTACTGCAGAAGCACTGAATAAAACAACACGCTTTTCCAGGTAATTTGGCTTGCAGTATCATCCATAACAGTTTGAGATAAAGATAAAACCTAAGCGAAAATTTCCCTAAAACAGTTTGATAGCTGTCAGACCACATCATCTGCAATAGATAATTGGTTTGTGGAAAAAAATAATACTGTCAGACTTCACCCTTTTAAAAATCCAGATGCATACAGCACAGACAACCGTGCCTTTGACAGCAGTTCCGCAATCGTGTTTTCATTCAGACTTACACAAACAGTCCATGACAAGTGCACTGTTTAACTAGCCAGCCCTCACCAAAATACGCCATTATCTTCTTTGTTCTTGAGGTCATAAACTCTGAGCTTCACGCTCATCGGAGACTAATTGCCATCATGGCATGAGTCTGTAAGAGAAGCCATAGAGATCGTCAGAATCGCAGCAGTGCGGTGGGAGAAGGAAACAGGCCTTGGGGCAGGCATGAGTAGTGTCGTGTAATTGCTTGTAATTAGTGTAATTAAAGGCAGTGGTGTCGGAGTAAGAGCAGAGGTTAGAGTCAGGTACGCGCAGGTAAGGAGGGGAGGGGGTGAGGAAGTTTTTGAAATTCAGTCGACCACAAAGCTGTGGAAACACTGGTCCCTTGCCAAATGACAACACTGTCTGGAGCTTAATACTCTTGCGTGTGGGTGGACTGTTCGCTCGTGGGGGTTTGTGTATACAGCATATCTAATATAATCATCAAAAGTGTTGTTAATTCACAGCTTGATTCTGTCTCACTTGATCTTTGTTGTCACAGTTTATTTTAGCAACATATGCTCAGCCATGCGTTAATACCAATGAACCAACAGTTGCCAAATAGTTACAGCATTTTTTGTATGCCTTTTTAAATATGATGTATGCATCTCTTTGACCATAACACATTTTACGTAAATTATTATTATTATTTTTTTTTTTAATCTAAGCAAAATGTAGTGTTGGTTGTCTTTGTCAGTGTTTGCTGGGTGAGCAGGTTATATTAGTTGCTCTGGTGGGTTTTACTCATGCTCTGCTGATGAAAGGAACCTCCGTTTTGATGACTTGAGGATACTTGTTGTTAAGAGAGAGATGCTTAGCAAGGAACCGGGGTCAAGGGGCAAGGGTTATTGGGGTGAGGACTGAGAAATGAATGATAAGGAAAGATTGATGAGGTTATTCTGCTGATGTAACACATTTAATGATTGTTTTCTAGTTTATGTGTATGTTGGATATTGATAGAATGGGAAAGAAGTTTTATTGATGCAGCAAAGTATGCTGCAAGTATTCTTTTCACAAAGCACAATGTTTTACTGTACTAATAATGATGGTGTATTAAGCATTAGTGGAATGAGATTAATTCAATAGACCTTTTTCCTTTGGTCACTACTATTCTGTTTTGAAAGCAGTCTCTTATTTTCACCAAGTCAGTAATTATTTAACCAAAAATATATTAAATAGAGTTAAGCTGTGAAATATTATTACAGTTATTGGTACAGTTTAAAAATAACAGTTTATTATATATTTTTCAAATTTAACATTTTCACACATGATCCTTTACAAATCATTCTAATATAATGATTCGGTACTAACTAAACCTTTATAATAGTTTTTTATAATGCTGAAAACTGTTGTGCTTCCTAATATTTTTGTGGAAAGCATGATACATTTTTTTTTAAATACAAACTATATCTCTTTATTGACCCTTGCTACTTTGGAACAGCATAAAAAAGTCCTTTTTTTTCTGTATTTGCTTGATGATTTTATAACTATTCACCAAGCCACATCTATCTGACCATCACCTCGCTCTTGACATGACCAGGCCTCTCCAGCTCAGGTTCCTCATTCCTTCTCTCCCTCATTCTCACAGCAAACAGAAGCGGTGTCACTTAAATTCTGTCAAACGTCTCTCTTTACACAAGCTCAATTTCTAATCCAATTCTAACAGACAAACACATACTTTCACACTCATCACAGATTAAGTCAGGAGGGTTAAATTCCCTTCAGTTTGTTTAGCCTAATGAGCATGTAGCAGTTTATCTGGGAGTATAATGAACCCCCCGCTGCTCCAGAACCAACAGAAGTTTCTATCTCACTGATAAGACACATTTGACACCAGAATGAGCTTAAAGTACTGTTTCGTTGGACACACAATTTCAATAAACGCTTTCACACTCTTAAGTTTTACATTAGCATTCTAAGGTTTAAGATCTTACAGAGAAGTGCAAATGTATGATGCAGCTTTTTTACATAGTCAAGCTACTGATTTAACGTTTACAGGCTTTAGAAACTTATAAAATAGGATCCAATAGGCTTTACAAGGTTAATATCCATCAAATCACTGCTCAGATTTCCTCCAAAAACATTGCTACCACCTACCAGTAAGCCTGTATGACCTGTACATTGCACACAATGCTCCAGTTTTCCCTCTGTTATGCTCATTTATAACTAGCACGTTGAGTGTAATCACAGCATATACAGCTTCTATGAACAAACACACGTATTGCTATAACCTTAACCCTAGTGACGGCTGATGAAGACTGTATAGTCTGAGCCGAAGGCTTAAGCATCGAGACAGCCGGGCATTAAATGCTGGCACACCCCGGCACACCTGTCTAACTGATAGCGGGCCTCTCGCGGACAGTTCGTGAGAACTGTGGTTTTTGGGTGAGAAGAGATACACATCAGGTCTCGTTTGCTATGTAGCAGTACAGGTGATAGGTATAGTTTCTCACCTGAGTGGCCTACAGTTGAATAGGGCACTATACATGTCTATAGGGCTTGACACCTTTGGCAATGCTAGTGATACTCTCACAGGTGCGTGTATACACTGCGTGTTCACTTACACTTAATCATTGATGGCTGTGGATGGGTGGAGTAGAGAGGGCTTTCGAGAGCCGGAAAGATGTTCCTGCTGGTCATTGTTCGCTTGTAAGATTGACAGGTGTATATAGTACCATATTGAGACTTAAAACACACATACACGCACGCAAGGTCACCAACGCACCCTTTAACCCTCCGCTAAGGTGTCAATCATTTCGAACCAGGCCGTTCTGGGACTGGGCCCTCCAGTCGACCCCCAGCTGAAAAAAGCCCGCCTTCCATCTGCCCCCCAACGGAGTGTGATTGACAGCTTGACTATGAGGATTGATGGTGTATTGAGAGACCCCCACCTTCCCTTACTTTGCCCTGTCAATGCACCAGGCGCTTGGTACATCAATGCTAAAGTAATTAGCCAGCGGTAGTCATATTTCTCAGTCTGGGAGTTCCCTGAGTCTGAATAACTGCCATAAATCATAGTGAGTGACACTGACACAGAGAATAAAAGCCGGCCTGCCACACTCTCAGACTGTATGCCATTTAACCAGGGGAAAGAAGCTGTTTAATGCTCTCTGAACTTTTACATGCCCCCACTTTCTCTATCCTCAAATTATAGTGTATTATACTTTGTTCTTCAAAGGAAAATGGCTACAAAAAATCATGTACTCACCCTAATGTAATTACAAACTCGTCGTATATGTCCTGTTCAGCACAATAGGTGATGTAGTTGCAGAATACAGCCAGTCTTTGAAATATAATGAAAGTGAATGGGTTTGTCAAGTTCTTATAATATATGAAAAACAAAACAAAAACATAAAGGTATTAAAAACCGGACTCATGATCAAGTCTTATGAAGTCACTAAATAGCTTTGTGTGACGAACAACAAAATTGAAGGCTGTGATTCCCCGAAACTGATGCGGTCTTTGTTATTCTGCTATTTTTTTGTGTGTGAAATCCTGTAATTTCAATGGGATTCCAGGAAATATGGAATTTTGTGTAATGGTGAAAATGTTTCCCACACAGATTTAAGTTGGTCACATGTTTAGAAAACAGGTTTTAAATGGGCTTCTCAATATATCGCTATTGACTATTGACTAAACCTTTAAAATTCATGAGAAAAGTAGTGATGTCTGATTTGTGGATGAGTTCCAATCTGATCACAAATCCAATCTGAATCATTCATTTAGAATGATCTTTTTCTTGAGTCCAGATTAAATTTTTCGTTCACAACAGTAAACAATGCAATTGATGGAAAGATAATCAGTTATGAGGTTTTCAAAGAAAGTTACTGCACTGAGCTTCAGCAGACTGGCATTTTATTGTGCTTTTTGCACCCTTTTTGAAGCTTGAAGAATTGAATTGTCATTTATATGTTCCTCTTGTTGTTTCACAGAATTAATAAAGTCTTCCAGGTTTGGAACATTAAATAAGTAAGTTATGACAGGATTTTCATTGTTCAACAAATGAAACCTTTAACCAAAGAGCAAGTAAGTGTGAGAGAGGGAAAGAGAAAAATGTGTTGAATGGATGCATGTGTGTGTGTGTGTGTGTGTGTGTGTGTGTGTGACCCCCCCATTGAGCGTTTCTCTTTTAAATGTATTTCTTGCAGTAATTGTTTTGTCGGTTTTTAAATAGCTTTTGAGCTTCTGCCTGAATAGGGCGACTGAGTCAGCAGGGTTTTTTGGGAGCCTGACCTGTCTGCTCTGCTAAAGGTTTGGTAGCTAAGGAGAGTACCGGGAATCTCATACATTGACAGGCAGTGAGTGGAGTCTTCCTTTCAGAATAACATTCAGTCAGCACAGTGAAACTTAGGTCAGCCGTTACAATAGATATGGCAGCTGTAGTCTAAACTAAACTCTAATAGCTGATGTCTCACAGTTTGGAGAAGAGTTAATGACAGTTTAATGTCTGGATTTTTTTTTTTTATTCAAGATTTTAGGTTAGAATGATCTTATATATTTCTATTTATTTAATACATAAAATAGAATATGCACAACAATGGAAAACTTTAGGGTCAGTAAGATTTTACTTTTTTTCTTTTGTTTTGTTTTCATGAATATCTTTTCAACATTGGAAATAATGTTTCTTGAGCACCAAAACAGCATATTAGAATGATTTCTGAAGTATCACTGAAGTAATGCCTGCTGAAAATGTAACCTTGCCATCATACAAATAAATTACTTTTTTTTATAAAATAGAAAAATGTAATAATATTTAATAATGCTACTGTTTTTGCTGTATTTTGATCAAAGAATTGCAGCTTTGGTGAGCATAGAAAACTTCTTTCAAAAAAACTCACCAACCCTAAACGTCTTAACAGTAATGTGTATTTTTTTTATTGGATCCTTCATTTATTTCTTTTACAAACATTTTGCTATAATGTTCCTTAATGCTAGAACTAAATGCTTCATCCAGGTTCTTCTAATTTCTGTATCAGTTTCTGGATTTTTCTAAAGAACTGTAGCATAAGTACTACAATAAAAAGTGTTTGTGGAACTTTAAAAACACTCTCCTATGACATCAGAATGCAAAACACTGTTCGGTTCTAATTGGAACCCAAGACTGATCAGTCCATGAATCAATGAAACTAAGTGCCTCTCTCCCTGCTGTGTTCATTCTCTATGCCAAAAATGTGAATATAATGGATCAGTCAAAGCATGGTTAAGGATTTTACAGAGAGCATCCGAATGTGGCTGATGGATTAGCTCCATGTGGAACGGCCCTTCATCCTCAGATCCGAGATGCTGATCTGCCTTCGATTGACTCTCATTCCGAAGAAGCTCATTCATCCGTCTCTGTAACAAGGGGCCACATGTGTGTAATGTGAGTTTGAATGTGAAAGGACAGCAGATAAATCCAGTTAGCTGTGATTAGATTACACTAGGCTAGAATGAATGGGATCAGTTGGAGAGGTGACAGAGAAAGGGGGGTAAAACCACACAGACCCCTTTAACTCAATCCATTAGAGTACAACGACATATTCATTAAGTCAGGCCAGCCCAGGACTGTGGTTTAAAATGAGCTGCGGACCCCCCTCCCACTGCTTTTCCTTTAAAAACTTCCTTCCTTTTCTCTTTCATATTGATGGTCATGGAGAGGGCTTAAAGGTAACCGGTGGGGGTTTTGTGTGTGTGTGTGTGTGTGTGTGTGTGTGTGTATACCTTTCTATAGGTTTCTTCCTGACTTATACAAATCCGTGAGTTTTGTCTCTGGCCATTCCGGGAACTTTGAAATGGCTTATTTTTTCCCCATTAAATAAAAAGCAAATGAACCAAGCAGTCATTTGCAGTCAATCTATAAACATTAACAACATCATCTAAACCTGTCTGTTGGTGATTCATGAGAGATATCTGCTATATTGTCTGATATCTCAGGTGTGTTCAATCCAGTAGAGATCTTCTGTCAAAACATAAAGAGATCCTTTATAATTGGTTGTGTTAAAGCTCTTTTTTAGACATGCAATTAAAACAATTACATTGTTGATGAAGTAGAGGAATTTACAACTTATTCTCAACTTATTCTACACAAGTAGAGATTTTAAAATGATTTGGAGGGTTTAGTTCTTTATTGCTCTCCAGGCCTGTCATTCACCACAGGAAACTCCTGTCAGTGGGAAGGCGGGATGTTGAGTGATTGGCGTTTTGGCCATCCAGACAACTTCCTCTGGTCGGAGAAAGAACATTAAAATGTCTGGGTCAAAGTAACCTGCCTCTCTAATGTCCTCTTTAACCTCTAACTTGCTTTAAGACAATAACTTTCCATGGGTTTCTCTAGAAAACTGATCTACATACATATTCCAGACATAACGGTTATATGAAGTACATATGATATTGTTTAATTACTAGATAGAAAATGTGCGTATACTCATTTTGAGTATTGCTATCTATTATTTTTACATTCTTAATTTCAACTATTTTTAGAATAACTTTTGGCCAATCTGTACAAAAACAGACAGAAGGACAGAAAGCGAGGTGCATGGTGAAGCAGGCTGGAGTGTGGAGGGGTTGGACAGACATCAAATTCACACCCGTCAGAAACACATTCCAGACAGTGTGTGTGTATGTGTGTTTCTGTGCAGAGGCTTGTGTGATATATTCTTGGGTACCTCCTACTGTAGCTGAGGGTGAATGTTCAGACAGCTGGAACATTAGACATTCCGACAATGTATTTCCTCTTATATATGATAAATGTATGTGTGTATTTCCCATTTTCAAGTCAAGCTATGATATGTGATCTGCTTGGAGAGTATAAATCAAGTCACTTCTTTTTTCTGACAGATACACACATACTGGACCCAGTGGTGCTTTAAAGTGGTCATAGGTCTTTTCTGGAAACAAAAAAAATGAAAAAAAGAGTAACTTTGTAATTAAGGGCTGCTTTCCATTGCACCAATTCATTCTACTAGGTTATATCAAACATCTTCAGTCCTGAAATCCAAAAAGCAATTGAGAACCGCCAACCTAACACACATGCACAGCCTAAAACTGTTGTTTATTTTAACAGCCTGTTTGACCTCTTAGGCCTGAAGACACAGCAAGAGCAGGTGAGTAGAAGGAGAACAGATAGCTTTAATGGTTTCGGGGTTTTTTTGACTGAAACACCTTTTGAAAGCAAGCTTTAAAAAACCATTTGAGGGCCTTTTAAAGTCTTTGTCCTCCTCTTTCCTCTCTTCTATCTATCCTTTTTGTACTGAGGTGCATTTGACCTCTTAATCACTGCCTGAGGTGAGCTCCACATGGCTAATGGATTTTTCCTTCTCGCTCACACACACACATATAGACTGTTGGTGTCTAAGAGTGTAAACAAGGTGCCTCTTCAAATTACCATTGTAGAGTGTGAGAAGAGAGGGAGATCCTTTCCTGGAGCACAGCGAACATGTCATTATGACCTCGGGAAACAAGAAGTGTCTTCCTGATGTTAAAATCTCTAGAAATTCCTTTAGAATGGATGCAGATGCTTATATATATATATATATAAGAAAACTATATATATATATAAATATATATATAACAATTGAAACTGTTTACTGTAGTTTACTACGTAGATTTTCAATAATTCAACTTTTAACTATTTAGTAGTTTTGCAAAAACATGAATCGCGGTGTTGTCACTATAGCAGTGGGAGGAAGTGTAGGCCTCAGGGGTCAGCGTGTGAGGTCACGGGGAGACACCCAGAACAGAACCTGATACCCGCTCAGCATCACACCCCTCTGACAGATAAGGAAGTCAGTCGGGTGGTCAGAAGTTGTTACACATCTAAAAACCTCCATCGTTGCCCCAGGGGCTCAATGCGCTTCCCTCAATTCACACACACACACACACACACACACACATACAGTGAGATTTAAAAGTCTGGGGTTCAAAATTTAAACCTAAAGAAGGTTTTTAAACAAAGAAACATTATAACATTTAATAAAGTTTTAGATCTTGCTCTTTTTTTAGGTCTAGGTAAGAAATAGTTTATATTCAGTGCATACAGTCAGATGCATTATGGATCATCTCAAATCAAACTGGAGAACGTGATCATCAGCATTTACACAAACATGCAAGTTTGAGTGCTTCTGTCATTAAAGCAAAAGAGAGACACACTACTAAATTCTAAGACATTTCTAATTTATGCTATTTTTTGTTTCAGCTTAGTTTCTCACTTAAATTATTATGCTTATTATGAAAATTTGCTAATTATTCATGGAATTGGAGACTTTTTTCAGACTCTGGCCCCAACCTGGTATACAAACCTCTCTTTCTCTCAAACACACACACACAGTGATGACAGCGTCTGAGAGGAGGGAAAAACCCTTAAGTATCAAAGCAGGACATCCAGGAGACGAGTATGCATCTGTGTCTTTGTGAGAAACACAAAGGTGGTTGGGGACTACCGTGTTGAAAGATATCTGCCAGTAAAAAAATACTGCCTTCCATTTCTCTTAAATTTTTTTATTTTATTTTCATCAATAGTCCTATAATTCTCTCACAGCATTCTGTTTAGTTATCATACACATTTATTATAGCCTCTGATGGAGCCTGGTCACACTGAAGGGTGTCTCTGTGTCCAACAGGAAGGGTTTTTTGTACCGTTGACAGATGAGGCTGTACCTCTGATCATCAGCCGAGACACTTTCTCTCTCCCTGACCTCTTCACTGAGTCCAGAAGCTGCGGCCGGGAACTGATGATTGAGCAGCATTAGAGAGCGAGGGATAAGGTGACCACTTAAAACGCAGTTGTGTGTGTCTCCTTCTGCGTATCACTGTGTTGGTGAGAATTTGTGTGTGCGCTTCTAGATTCCACAGAAACACTATATGGTTTTCCCCTAAGATTCCACATCAGTGGAGGAGTACGTTTGGACAGTTCAGCTCGAATCCCATATGTGCTTTGTTGTGTGTGTTTGACCTAGCTGGATCTAAATTTCTGAAAAGTATCACTCGAAACTATAGCTTAGCCGAGTGTTTAACTAAAGAGTAAATGATTTGTGTATATGGTAGGATTGATGTCACAATTTTTGAAAATAAATAAATAAATAAATAAATAAAGGTAGGACAGGGACTTGTTTTTGACTGAATGTGAGTTTGTAGCTGATTGTAAGAAATGGATGGGTTTATCTAGAGTTAATGAGTGTAGAAGTACGTTTATGCCATTTTTTTCTGTTTTATCTGCCAAATTAAAAATGATTGAAATTGTCACTTGTAAAAGTACAGAATTTATTTTTTTTCTGAAAAATAGATTTCAGTGGGATGACTTGATATAAGATTTTAGAAAGGCAAGCTTGTGTGTGTGTGTGTGTGTGTGTGTGTGTGTGTGTAAATGTCTGGGAAGAAGACAGTAGGTTGTATCTGTCATTAAGAGCAAGTCTGAACAAAAAAAGGGACATTTTCAGCACATCACCTAAACAGCCACTGTAAAATGATCCTCCAAATGTGTGTCATTACACAAAGTTGATCAAAGGCAATGTTGATATCAAAGATCAGCACTGTCATTTAGGGCAACACTCTTTGTGTGTGTGTTTTAGCTAGGGGAAAAAATCAACAAAACAAGACTACTGCCTTAGTCAACTTTAAAAGTTTCAGGTTTCAGGTTAATTCTAATAAATTTCACGCAGATAAAATTCCATTCTAATTAATCTGGAGCAGTGATGTGGTTTAGGTGACTTGTTTCATGATGTCATTCTTTGGCATCTAACAAGTGATGGGTAAGTTATCATACCTTAAAAAACTACATATGCTTTAGCAGTTTTGTAAGATTGAGATTTATGGAAAACTATCCATCAAATGGCAAATAAAACCTAATAATAAGATCAAAGTATGTAAAAGAACTGAGTAAAGATAAATAATAATATAAGATAGCACATGGTTCCTTTGGACTTTTCCAAATGATTAATCTTGTATTTGGCACATGTGGAATAAGAAAGGTGAATTATCATGACTTTTATTATTTTTGTGCGTATCTGAACATAGACAGAAATGGGCTTTATATTGAAAATAATAAAAAGTACAGATGTTTCAGTCTTGGGTTTAATTCATTTAGGGACAACTAATAACTCATGAATCACTGATCCATGTTTTTTATTATATTGTGCCTCTGAATGGGTTTGTTGGTGTACATGGCAGATATATGTGAGAGGAGACCTGGCCGTAAGTGTGTGACTATGTGGCAAGTCCCTGCCTGTTTTTAACCTGACTTTGAGCTTTAGTTGGTATTCTGAGTCTCTGTTGTTAAAATTAATAATGGGATTTGTTCAACCACCCCAGACAGGGATGGTTGTCTTCTGTGCTTCTCTATCTCTTGCCCTTTCTCACTCTGACCTGAAATTATACAAGAAAGCCACAACTTCATCTTCTGACCTGTTTTGCAAATGCAGCATGGATTTAAAAAAAAAAAGAAGCTCTGCCTCTCATAGACAGATCATTTTTCATTACACGAAATTCTGTTTGTATGTGATAAATGATAATATTATTCCACATAAATTATATATAGATATAGAATATTATTTATTAAAGGACTGATGATTTACAAGACAAAAGATTATACATGTTGAATGGAGACTCTTGTTTTGTGTTTCTACCCTATAAGTTTTTTTTTTTTTTTTTTTTTTTATTAGGCTATTTACTGAAATACAAGTTATTGTTTTGTTTTTCTTGGGACATTAACAAATCAGCAACCTGATTTGCAGCCAGAGATACCAGAGCATGAGCGAATCAATTCTGGGATAATTTCAAAGTTTTAATAATAATAGACATTATTTATAAAGAATCTCTTTGAAAACTGAGCCGCATTCTGATAATTAGCAAGAGCTAAAAGTTCTATGTGTGTGTATTTAGCGCAGTCTGACTGATGCGAAAAATTAGATTAAAAGTAACACCGCCATAAATATGCACTCTATAACAAAAATGATTGGATAATTATAGCAACAGCTGCTCGATTGTTATCTGTATCGGACAGTAGCCTACAAATTAGCCTATTTAATTTTTTGTAAACATCACAAATACGCTACTATAAAAAATTTAGTTTTACAATAAGTTTAATTTTCTCGGAGCGACAAAATCTACTAAAAACATGTTGCGCATTGACTTGAAAAGTTAAACGAATGCGTTGAGAAACTTACTGATTTGCCATTTATTTTTATAAGCTGGCTCTCTGACAGCACCTCAGTAATCCATAGACGCTTTAGATCCCATGTCTAATTTCTGACTAAGTAAACAACAATAATAATAATAATATTAATAATAAAGATTTAGTCTAAAACAAACTCCAAACAGGTCCCGCATGTTTAGCACGCAACTTCTCTGTAAACACATCATCATGGCTATTTTTGATTGTTCTAAAATAAGTAATTATATAATTAATTTTTTTTTTGTACATGAAACATTTTAGATGTAAACATTATAAACTACAACGCTTGCCTATACTCACATGCATGAAAATGATAAGTGGATCGAATAGAATTCCAAAGAGGAAATAAGTAAACCAATAAATAAAACCCCAACAATCTCTCCCTCTCTCTTTCTTTCTCTCTCTCTCTCTCTCTCTCTCTCCTTCTGATTCCCTCCGTGAAATTACGATCTCAAACGTTTCCCATCCCCTGTGATCTATCCATGACCTCTTCAACTATTAGAGAAAAAACGCTCACACGTCACTGGTGAAGGTGGATCATAATATGTGCCAATACCTATAAAGCTCGAGCGCGCGAGATGCACAGAAGACACATAGTTCACCTAAGAGATTCTCGAAGTTTCACTGGATATCCTCGCTATGACTTTACACCTTTCCTGAGGTGAGTACACACTTACTGTCTGCCTTTGATTCACTTGTAATGTCATCATTAGCTCTGTTATTAAGATGATTCTTTTAGATTATCTATCAAGAGACAGATTTTGTAAAAAAAAAAAAAAAAAAAAAATTATGCATCTGATACTTCACTCTTCAGATAAGTATAGACACTGCGTTAACAGAACAGAACTGAAGAATTGATATAGGCTAGTTTGATGGTAAATACACCATATTATGATGTTGTTAAGGATTTATGAGTTTTACTTACTCGGAAGTGTCTATAAGCAGAAAGATCTTCTGGAGTGAGCACAAATGTGTGCTCGTTTCCAAAGTTCTCATAATCTCAAGTTCAGTTTGAGTCTGATTTACAGTCGGAGTGGGTGAGAGCAGGGCTGTTCCAGGGGTTGCACCCCAAGAAAAGTTCGATAAACTCGGATGAAAGACATGCCAGCGCATGCAACTTGTAAAACTGTTTGGAATAGTTGTCAGCTTCTTGTCCTTCTCTGGGCAGCTGGAGAGACTGACAGACAGCACATATCTCCTCTCTTCATAAAGCCCATGTTAGACCCTTGTGATGTCCTTTTCTTATTCCATACCTAGATATCCAATGAGCGCGTAAAGGGACCTTCTTGCGTGTTACACAACTTTTGGAGGCGCTCCATCAAGAAGAAATCATCACTGGAACAACACGCACGTGGATTCTTTGCTTTCTTTTTTGGCTTTGTTCGACGCTGGAGATGTTCGGGCACGATATCTGCCTCGTGTCCGCGCTGCTGGCGGCTGCTGGTGCTGTCTTACCGGCTCTGCTGCTGCTTGTGGTTTCGCGGCTGCTGTGGGAGTTCAGGTGGAGCATCACCCGGGATCGGACCTGTAAGCTCCCACTCCCGCAGGGCTCCATGGGCTGGCCGCTGGTCGGAGAAACTTTTCACTGGCTTTTCCAGGTAAGACTTGAGCATATAAATAAAAGTCTATTCTGTTTTCCCTCTTATTTGTGATTTTCATATCATAGATTTAATAGGCTTCGTTCCCTCGATTAGAAAAGCAGCTCTATAAGCCTATGCATGTATTGTAATTTTATATTATTAGCATGGTTTAGAAGTAAATAATAATAATTAATTATTATTTCGTAAGTTATCAGTGTAGCCTAGGCTTAAGTAAAAATACTGTTAAAATTAGTTTTTTGAATTTTTTTGAGCGGGGTCATCGTTGCAATAAACAGGCTAAATAAATTTAAAAAATAGTCATTTTAATTGTAGTAACAGTAATAGTATTTATAAATACTAATGTTTTCTGATAGTCCGATATATCATGTAGATCTATAATATCTTTAGAAATAATGAGAGTTGGCTACTTTTTCAATGAACGGTATGCAGGCTGGCACGTGTTGCTATGGTTACCTCCATGAGCAAAGCCGATTTCTTTACGATCATAAACATTCATGCTAGTGCACTTGTAAAACGTAGCTATGAAAACAATACAAGAAGCCTTGTCAAAATTATGTAGTAGGTAAAAATTATTAAACCACATGCTAACTTAGGAGGGGAAAAAATCTATTGCTCAACATTTAGCCTATTTAGATTTTAAATAGGGCATAATAATAATTATATTAATGTTATCTTTTATGTTGATTGGAGTGATGTTGCACTTTGCTAATACATTTGCATTACCTTTGGTGCAATGTTTTCTGAAAGGAGTATAAGGTAGATGAGCCAGTTCCTCTGCTGGCCTGATGTGCAAATCCAGAAGGGGAATTATTCCCTGCATGTGTGAACTTGATGAGGGTGTAATTGTTCACTGTGGTAAAAACAGATGTTTTCACCTTGATTTCGTGCAGATTGGCATAACTGATCGATTTATTCCAGGAGATGCAATAAATATTGTAATATGTATACTGGAAAATGTACAAAATAGTTTGTGAAATTTGTTTGGGAATATTTGTAGTAGTCAATTTAAAAAATCCTTTTAGTCACAAAAGACTGCAAGAGACTTGAGGAAGTAGTGGGGACTCAGGGTATTGCATTGATCTAAAAGATTTGACCTGAAACTCTGTTGTGTTGTCACAGGGATCCAGCTTTCACATCTCCAGACGCGAGAAACACGGAAATGTTTTTAAAACACACCTTTTGGGCAAACCCCTCGTTCGAGTGACCGGTGCGGAAAACATCCGTAAGATTCTGCTGGGTGAACACACACTGGTGTGCACGCAGTGGCCCCAGAGCACACGCATCATCCTGGGGCCCAACACGCTGGTGAACTCAGTTGGTGACCTGCACAAGAGGAAGAGAAAAGTGAGTGCATTTAAAAGGCATCTGATCAAAAAGAATAACCCATTATTTGTTTTATTTCACTTATAAATATCCCTGTAAAGATGAACGCTAAGACAAATATTAACCTTTCCAGCCACTAATGTTGCAACGAATAGTTCAGCATTTCATAAATAAAATGTTGTTTTCTAGATCCTTGCAAAAGTGTTTAGCCGTGGGGCGCTGGAGGCCTATCTAACACGACTTCAAGATGTCGTCAAGTCTGAAATTGCTAAGTGGTGCTCTGAGACCGGGTCTATGGACGTTTACACTGCAGCCAGGTCATTAACTTTCCGCATTGCAGTGCGAGTTCTGCTCGGTCTACATCTGGAGGAACAGCAAATCACTTCTCTCTCCAAAAGCTTTGAGCAGCTCATGAACAACCTCTTTTCTCTTCCCATTGACACCCCCATAAGTGGCCTGCGCAAGGTGAGAATGAGTCCAGTTCTGATCTTCCACATTGTCTCACATCTTACGCAAACAAAATATATTTTCTGTGACACTAGAATCTAGTGTCTAGTGACTAGTTTGGAGAATTTTTATTCTTGAACATATTTGCTTTTGTTGTAGGGAATCAGGGCCCGTGAGATTCTGCACTCTGCCATGGAGAAGATCATAGAGGAGAAACTGAAAAAGCAGCAAACCAGTGATTACTGTGATGCTTTTGACTATATGCTGAGCAGCGCGAAGGAAGATGGCTATGAGCTTACAATGCAAGAGCTCAAGGTAAACCATAGAAGGCCTAGAATCGTCAATGGTTCCACACAGAGTTTTTTTACCAAAAATTTAGCAGTAAAAATCTGCTTTTGCGTTTCAGGAAACCGCAGTAGAGTTAATCTTCGCTGCACACTCTACTACTGCCAGCGCATCGACATCCCTCATCCTGCAGCTGCTGCGGCATCCAGATGTGAGTGAACGTGCAAGAGCTGAGCTGGAAAGCGAGGGGCTGATCGGCGACACGCATGGATACTGCCGCTCTCGTTGCCATGGAAACATCTTTAGCGAGGAAAGCGATGCAGCTGAGAAGAGAACCAGCGAGTGGAGATCAGCGATGAATAAAACAACGTGTTTTGAAGCAGGGGACAAGGAAGAGGGGCGTCGATCTCGCACACACGTCCCTTACCTGAGTTTGGAGAAACTGAGTCAACTTTCTTACCTGGACTGTGTGGTCAAAGAGGTGCTTCGTTTTCTCCCTCCGGTGTCTGGCGGATACAGGACAGTCCTGCAAACATTTGAATTAAACGTAAGTGGGGTTTTTTTTGTTTTGTTTTGTGCAAAATTACTGCAATCATATATTGTCTGCAAAAGCTTGTTATTTTCAGTATATGTTTTTTAGTTACAATTTATATTAAAAACAGATATTACTACTTTATAGCATTTGTGAAAACATGATATGGCATTAATAATGGTAATATTACATCAGATGTAAAAAAAAAAAAAACTAAGAATAACTAATATATTTATGCGCTCAGATTATGCGCAACATTAAAATTAGTACATTACGAAATGTGTGAAATTATATGCTTATAAATATGTGAATACTAATAAAGCATAATAGTTTTTTGTGCATTAAACCCCAAAATTTTATTTTAGGAATATAAATTATACTTTATAAAATTGTATTACATAATAATTTTTAATCATAAAAGTATCAAATCACAATATAATGTCAAAAAGTAAAATAAAAAAATAAAAATCATACTTTAACAATTAATACTATCATTAACAATTAATAATAATTAATAATCAATTAATGATAATTAATTAAATAATTTGTTTTTTGTGCATCAAATTAATAAAAAAAAGGATTTTGTCAGTAATATTTATTTTTAATTTGTTTTATTTTTAGTTATAAAATCATGATCATGATATATACACACACACACACATATATATAAAATAATGTTACTGATTTAAAAGCAAAGTAAAATTTTACACAAAAAATCGTAATTCCTATATTGTGCATTTGCAGGGTTATCAGATTCCGAAGGGCTGGAGTGTCATGTACAGCATCCGGGACACACACGAGACAGCAGAGGCATATCAGAACCCAGAGCTCTTTGACCCAGACCGGTTCTGTGCCGATCGAAATGAGAGCAAAACCGACCGCTTCAGTTACGTCCCATTCGGAGGTGGTGTGAGAAGGTGCATCGGCCGAGAGCTCGCTTTGATTGTGCTCAAAACTCTTGCAGTGGAGTTGCTCGCCACGGTAGATTGCACTCTGGCAACAGAAACATATCCAAGGATGCAGACGGTGCCAATTGTGCATCCGGTCAATGGATTGCATGTGTTTTTTAACTACAGAACCCATGGCATTGAAAGAAATCGGAGGGAGTCTACGCATATATAATAATAATAATAATACCTTTTATTTTAGGCGCCTTTCTTGCATATAGACTTCATTTAGACACTGTACCACATAGAATGTTAATGCATAGATGTCAAATTGCTTTTGGGAATCATTTGCAGTTGCCTTTCTAATGTTAATGTAACGCAAACCATCTGGAAATGGATGCAATTATAAACCTGAATTATATTAGATATCATATTAGATATCATATCATATTAGATAATGCAAAGTGTTGTAAAAGGGTAAATATCCAGTAATATGCATGAAAAAAGTTACTTAAATCTGTGTATAGTCTGTTAGATTTGATAAGCCAAGTCATTGTGATGTGCATGAGGGGAAAATAAGATTTAAAAAGACACACACACACACATATATGTATAGAAATGCATTTAAATTAATGTATTCTTTTATCTCAACCTTGTATGTGATATATAAACAAAACCTGTTTTTGTTTTATGAAATGAAGTAGGAACACAAATAAGCTCTATTTATATTTTTCTCAAGTAAATAGGATAGCTCAGTAAATAAAATTTATATTATGCCACTTTCTAATTTCTAGGCCACTGTACAACTAAAATGACTAGTTATCTATACATGCTGTCCTTGCAGCTTTAGTACTTACAGAACTTGCATATTGCTTTAAACCATGTAAATAGATGACTAATGCATAGTTTTTTGTGTTTATCATGAATGTAAGCTGTGAAAAATTACCCTTGCGCTGTGAACTGGGGTATCAGTTTAAATACAGGGAAGGAGAAAACAAGCAGCACTTTTCTCCAAATTAGGAGTATATGTGTATACATGTTGTATATGTTTAATACTTGTGTACTTCTTGTAGTTCCTGTGCTCATGTGTTTGTCTTGTTGAATAGTGCTCATGTTAATTTTATATCTTTTATGATATCTATTTTGAAATGTGTTTTTGGAGCTGTGCTATAATGTTTAAGATGTCTCTGTTCAATAAAGAGATTTGATGAGTTCATTTTGTTGTGCGTTAAGATTGTGTTTGGGGTCTGTAAGTTACATATACAGTGGGTACAGAAAGTATTCAGACCCCCTTAAAATTCAGACCCCCATTCATCACCTGTCCAATACAGTCCCAACAGTGAAGCATGGTGGTGTCAGCATCATGCTGTGGGGGTGTTTTTCAATCGATGAAAGATAAATGTTGCAAAGTACAGGGATATCCTGGACCAAAACCTTCTCAGGAGTGCTCAGGACCTCAGACTGGGTTGAAGGTTTACCTTTCAACAAGACAATGACCCTAAGCACACAGCTAAAATAACGAAGGACAACAACTCTGTGACTGTTCTTGAATGGCCCAGCCAGAGCCCTGACTTAAACCCAATTGAGCATCTCTGGAGAGACCTAAAAATGACTGTCCACCAACGTTTACCATCCAACCTGACTGTCACTGCAAAACATCACTAAACACATTTATGATGTGATTTAAATGTATATGACTTGATTTCAAACACAGTGACTCACAATGAACAGAGACATTGAAAATATTTTCGCTTTCACTGTTGCTGTTGATTATCTTCAATATATACTCTCCAGAGTGTGTGGTTCTGGTGTTCATGATGGTCAGAGATCCAGTCTGATGATCCATCTTCAGTCTGTCTCTGAATCTCTCTTTACACTGGTCATCTGTACAGATCTTACTCTGATCTCCAGTTATTTGAGCGATGCGAACGGCATTGAAATACCATATAATCTTTTCTTGTTGGTTTGCTTCAACACCAGTGTGTAGAGTGACTGAATCTCCCTCCTTCACAGACACAGTCTCTCTGTCTGCACCAAAACCTGAAGCACCTAAAGAAGAAATGAACAAATAATTCAAAGGCAAAATCAACTAAAGAAATCAACAGTCAGTTGTGAATCAAATAAAAATATACACTTGGAGTTGTTGTTTTTTTTTACTTATTTAAACGTTTAGTACACTTTTATATAGTTCTCCTAGTCATTTTTACAAAATATATTAGTAATGTAATAGTTACAGGTACATCTCCCCAACAGTGCTAATTTAGTACATTTAATATAAAAACACTAATTAGCATTAACACTTAAACAATGTGTGTGTGCATGGGTGATTCTACAATATTGTGTCTCCACAAAAACATCATTATTATCAAAGTCAATATTTTTTCTACTTTTTTTTTCAAATTGTTATATTTTTGTTACTTTCATTTATTCATGATTGTTCTTTATGAATTACAAGATGCGCAGTATAACAATGTAATCATTTATTCTCATGATTTCTTCTTGTCCGCATTAGTCAGTGTATTTTTTTGTGATCATGTATGTTCAATCAAAATATTTTATAGTACTTTTTTTAAATTTATTTATTAAAGCCCTAAATTATGGAATCCCGTTTCCGCCACCCTGATAAATAGTATAATTCTGTAAGTCATAATAATGAGAAACTTTCTCATAATAATGATTTAGTATGTCATAATTATGAGAAACATTCTCATAAGTATGAGTTAATATATAATAATATTCAAATGTGCCAATTACAGAATTAATCAAATATATAATCTCTTGTCTTAATGAGCTCTTTCTACTGACAACACCGTCAGACATGAGTGTACAAATGTTCATTATAAACGATTACAATCAATACACAAAATTATATCAAAATCTGAATATTTTTTGTTTTGTTTTGGCGCTCCAGTAAAGTTAGAGAAATCTGACTCACGCCTTTTTAGTTTTCTCCCCTCGACATTGTAAACAGTACATTATGGAAGAAAAAAATGGGATCATAAAGACTTGCGTGTACAGAGATACGCTTCGATTCATAAAACGAAAGTAAAAGCATTCTGTTTCATTTACACTTTTCTGCTCATTAATTTAACTCCAAGTAGCATGTAACAAACAATCATTAATTACGTGGACGTAATAAGACACATAGCGAAACACAAGTGACAAATGCATTTCCGTCTAATATAAAGCGATTGGAGCGGATACTAGCCTAACGTTTAACAAAACGACGTCAGTATTAGTTTTAGCCTATCATTGTCTGAATGAGAAAAAGTAAATGGCTTACCATAAAGAAAACACCAGAGAAAGGGCAAACTAAATAGGCGCGTCATTTTTACCGTTTCTGCCGAATCAACGCATATTCTGATACACAAATATTCATGCTTTGTTTCTGCTTCGACGGCTAAGTGGACATGGGTGCAGCCTTGGGTGAGGCGATACATTCAGGTGAGGCGAGCGACACAGGTCGCTCCGCCCACCACCAATTCCATTGGTTTATAACTTGGCAAATCTTAGTGGTATATCCAAGCATGCGCATTTAAAGTCAATGTCAGCTTCATTGTCAATTCTGTACAGGACATAAAGAGAATTTAAATTGCGTTACTCTCAGACCCTTAGTGGATACAGGTAAACATTAAATACAAAAAGAGTTTTTTATTTTTTTAATTAAATGTGAGTAAAAACTTGAAATAAATTCAATTATACATATAATATAACAAGCAATACAAATAAACAAGTAAAGGCACAGACTAACTCAGAGTTAAGGATGTACACCTCGACTCTAAAAAGCCATTATCAATGGAGTGCAGAGATTACGAGTCACCATGGCAACATCTGAAAAAGGAGGTGGGCATATTTTTCTCCAGCTGAACTTGATCATGCAAAGTTACAGCAAATATGAGCACATATTTAAGTATAATAAAAAATAAGTAATGTAATGTGTGACGTTTATT
>JAUCNO010000279.1:5913408-5924887 GCA_032353835.1 Enteromius viviparus | reverse complement strand
TATGTTTTATGCACTTTAAAGTATCGAACGCAAAAATCGAAAATCGCATCGCAATCGCAATATTTATCAGAAAAAACGAAATTAGGTTTTTTCTTAAAATCGTGCAGCCCTAACACTTAAGATAAAATTCCAACATGATTTATGCATTTATATATATATATGTGTGTGTGTGTGTGTGTGTGTGTGTCCGTCCTTGGACCAAAAAAAACAGTCATATGGGTAGGAAATATACAAAATATCCTCATGGAACATGATCTTGATGATTTTTGGCAAAAAAGAAAAATCAATCATTTTGACCCATAATATGTATTTTTGGCTATTGCTACAAACATACCCATACTACTTATGACTGGTTTTGTGGTGCATGGTCACATATATAAACACAAATAAATACTCAAAAGAATATAATTTACACTATGAATTTAAAGATTAACAATCTAAATATTTTTAGGGATGCATTATATTGATTAATAAAAACATTTTGACAAACTTTTCCACCGAAATATTAAGAAGCACAGCTGTTTTTAACACTGATGATAATGAATATTTCACATGCACCAATCAGTATATTCAAACTTTTTGTCATTTTTTAATCATTTGTGACATTTAAGAGTAATGGCTGCTGAAAATTCAGCTTCACTACCAAAGGAAGAATTTTTATATGCATAACATATAAAAGAAAATATATAATTTACTGCATTCAAAACTAATATTGACAACCTGTCAAGACATGCTTTTACAAATGCTTAAAGTCTCCTAAAAGTAAATCAGCAAGTGTAGTTTAAGAAAGCACAGTTAGTTTAACAGGTGAATAAAGGTTACTCCACACTAAAATGACATTTTTGTCCTTAAATCACCTAACCCCCATGTAAAACTTGTCCTCAGAAACCAGTTTAAGACTTCTGACTGTCCCACTGACTGCCAAGTAATGGACACCATCATCAAAACACTCCATCTGTGTTTACAGTGACTTTTAGAAGAAAAATATTTGAAAATATCTTAAATTGTGTGCGCGGACAAATTAACCTTTTAAGGGTTTGGAACAACATGGGAGACTGGGGTAACTCTGTAATAGCAATCTGACTGCATCGCTCACTTACACACAGAGCAGGAAGAGCAAAAGTCCAGGACTGTTGGCTGCTGTTGCTAGGTTCCGCCACGGCTGAACATAATAACCCAACGCAGCAAACAGAGCGATGCCCACTGCAAAGGTCATATTAGTCAAGGTCCCTGAAACACAAAAATCACATTAGCTTTACATGACTACTGCGAAAGTAAACAACAAAACCGATTTAAATACTAATTCGTGTGTACCTGTCATAGCCCAGTAGGACTTTCCCACATATTCCTGAGTAAGAACAAAGCAGACCAATGCCATTCCTCCGTTCATCAATCCCACCAGCAGCCGAGACACAGCAAATATCTCATAACTGGGTGCTAATGCTGTTCCGTACCCAAACAAGACCTCAAAAAACAGTCCTGAAAGAGAACAGATGAACACATTTAGTTTTGGTTTTAGGAAAGATATTTGTTCGTTTCTTTGCTTTTAGTTTTCAGTTGGTTATGCATGAAAATCACATTTAAAACTGTTCTAGATGTTTAAATGGATGCAAAAAAGAAAAGACCTATCATGGTGCAGCATGCAAATATTACAATGATGTAATCAGTCCTTTAAAACATGCTATCAGGTAAAACATTTACCAATTTTAGCTCCATCTTACCAGTTAGGAAAACCGGCTTCCTGCCAATCTTATCAGAGAGTGGTCCAAACAGGACATTTCCAATCAGCACACCCGCAAAGAACAGAGACCCAGCCAAGTTTACTTTGTAGGCTTCATGCTTAATCAGGTACCACTGCATAAAAAGACCAGACCGGACCAGAATATCAAACAGTTCTAATTTTACCACATACCTGCTGTCCTGACCAAACATAAAGACTAACAGATAGTTCTTTCTTATTTGATGTCAAGTCCAGCTGTGATTTGTATTTTTATGACAAATTAGTTTAATGTGCTAAACTGATGATAGTTTCTTACCTCAGTCACGATTGAGCTGATGTCCTCCGTGAATTTCACACTTTGAGTTATATCATCATCCGGATCTCCAGTAACAGGTTCTATGTGATATTCTGGCACAGCACCCACTAAAATGATAAGCATGGACTGACATGCCATGTATATCTGTAAAAACAAGACAAATATTTCAGGTTAATGATCTAGGCCCAGTTTACCACTAGTAAATGAACAATAACCAATCTGATCAAAAAACTCTGATATAGAGATGATCACTAGAATGCTCATTTTCTCTTTATTTTACACTATGGCCATAAAATTTGTAGGTTACTTCAAATATTTATATATATATATATATATATATATATATAAGTGCATTTTTGAAAGAAACCTTATTACTCTATCCTTCCTACAAACGCAGTAGAAAAGGATCATTTAGAAAATACAGGCTTCTTTAATTAATTTCACTAATCACCTGCTAAGACAAACAACATTAGACAGACTTTGGTTAGTTTCATAGATTTTTTTTAAATAACTTTAATGATTTCAGTTGTGTTAAATATGGATGGTTCTATCCATTGTAAAAAAATAGTTTGGAATTCCTATCATATTTTTAAATATTTGTGACTTACTACTACAACTCTTGAAAATGAATGAATTATTGATATATAACTTTTTTAGTTTTCAGAACTAATATCATTGCTTTATGAGACTTGAACAGGTTCCAGGGTCTAAAAAAAGGAAACCCAAACTAATGACGTAATAAGTAAACACGTTTAAGTAAATGATTCACGGAATCTAGGTCGAATTAAAGCACAGACATCCCATCGCCTTAAGATAGGATGCAAATGTGCCATGGCTTCAAAGGTTTGATTCATCAAATATAAATTTTGCATAGTTTTTGGCGCGTGTGATCATAAACAGGAAGGTTTTTAACTACACAAACACATGTCTGTCCCAGGGGCCGCATATACAGTTTCGGATTAACAAAATAGTTCAGTTTTGTGTGTCATGGTAACTCCTTTTGTGGGGCTTTGCTGCAAGGTTTAGTCTATTGCGTGTATTTGAACGCAGAACTCTTCATATATCAGTTGGTGTGGACAAGAGTGTTTCGTTCCACAAAGACCTTATCTGAAGTGGATCGAACCCTGTACCTGTGATAATATGACGTGTCGAACACGCTTAATAAACCCATCACCAGCAGATGCTCTGGACTAATTAGTAAAGGGTTCGGATTCATTGCTAATGACTTAAGTTTCATTTCAGTTATCCAAAATATACATTTTAAAAACTGAAAGATATGTGTTTTACTGTCTTCATATTTCACCTTTAAATGTAACACTTTTTTTCAACGTGCTCATGTTCTTAGGTCGTCAACTTAACATTGTGAGTGGGACTAACAGAAACTGACTGCCTTAATTTGGCCCACCCGTAGCTAACATTACGCCACTGGTCTGTCCTGTATTTATGGATTTGTATCTATCATCTGTTAACGTTACCTGTAGGAGAACCAGGATAGTGACCATCCGCTTTTGGTGTCTACCGAATTCTCCAACCACCTTGTAAGCCTCCTCTAAATCCATTCCAGGGTCAAAGCATCCGACTGCATACCATTGTGTGCATATTTACATTTTTAATAATGGCTTTCAGAGCAACTGAGGTTTCAGATCCTCCGCTGTAATCTGGCTTCCCTTCTCAGACGTGGACTCAAACCACGTGGTACAGAGCAGTTCTGATTGGATGAGTTTGTGTTATTCAAACACGTGGATAAGATCTCTCTACTGATTGGACATCTGGAATTAACGCTTAGTGGAAAATGTATTTGAAACAAAAGAGTTTATACTGACCACATTTCTTTAAATTTTACTAATTTATTAGCATTCTTTGAATTTTCACATCAATGTTATTATTAAAGACTATTAAAGTAAAAATGTAGGTGTAAAATATTTTCCAGACAGCAGCAGTAGAAACTTCCGGATAAATTATACTTTACATATTCTGAGAAACGAAGTAACCTACAAATTTACATTTAAGCTCGGCTAAGTTTTTTTGTAGTTCAAGAGAATCAAAACATGAAAAGCTAATTTTTGCACAAATTCAGGGACAAGAACCCCTAAAAAAAATAATCAATAGGATTTAATAGGTTTTTCTCCTTGCCTTCTCAGATTGATTTTGAAAATTGATTAATTTCTCTTACACTATGTAAAGTTTGCTAAAATAATATGTCAACAATTCGTTATAATTTCTTTATTAAATGCAGCAATCCAATAAACATGATTTTCTTGTAATAAGAAACTCTTAAAATATGAGGAAAACACATCTACAAGAGCATCAATGTTACAGTCAAACTAAATGTATTAGAAACTTTATATCAACATTTAAAACCCAACAATACTTAAAAATATTTTTATTGGTTTATATATGGAGTGGATAATTTTCTTTTAGCTTTAAATTAAACACTCAAATGTTAAACAAAAAATAAACCACAAAACAACAAGCGCTAAACTCTAGTGAAACAGAAAAATGTAAGAAATCACCCTGAAGTTAAAACATTTATTGAACTGTGACTGTGAGGAAACAGACATACGAAAGCTAAATACATAGACAAGTCATATTTAAAAAGACATACACGGATAGTTAAAAAAATGCTCTTTAACACATACATGGAACAACAACAGAAAAACAAACAAACACCATTAATTCTGACACCTGAGTGGTAGTTTAGAACGTGGCGGAGTTGATGCGTTTTCGTTCTCCACCTTTGAACGGTTCAGTGACTTATTGCAGTTTTCCCTCTTGCTTTTCTTCTGTTTAGGCAAAAAAAAAAAAATAAGTAAATAAGACTGTCAAAAATTGTATGTTGAGTTGTTTACAGATATATACACACACATGTTGTAAATTGCTCAAAACAGTAATATATGTCACTAAAAATGTTACAAAGAGGAAATTGGTCCTTTTTTTGAGCCCGTGACGTAGATCCGGCTTTTTTTGCGCTCATTAGTTGCATTATTAATGAGCAGTGTAACATCATACAAGACAAAGGACTCGTCTAAATCCAATCACTGTGCTTTGCATGGGCTATCGCAGTATTTATGCATTGTATTTATGCATTTATGCAACAAACCAGAGTGAAAAAGCACTTCTGAAACAGGGGGGTGTTGTAACCCTTTAAAGCCAACACCATTTAGATGCAGCCACATAGTTGTTCAGAATATTTTCACAGACCAAAACAGGTAATTTCAGTAGGAATTCATCCGGTTGGGAATTTCACAGATTCCCAGACAGTTTTTTTTTTTCATGTTTATTAACAGAAAGCTTGATTCAAGTGACTTGTGTGAGGTCTGCATCCACATTGTGCCAAAAAACGGTCAATTTCCTTATTGCAACATAGAAAATAGCTAATGTAGCCAGACCTGTGCGTGACATTAAATGGGCCCAAAATGTCTCACCTTGAAAAAGGGAACCCTTCCATTTTCGTAACACACCAGGTTCTCGTCAGAGCATGACTGTTCAGTGACATTTCCATCACTAGAAACACTGACTTCATCCTCCAGAGAGTCCTAAAAACAGAAGGGAGGTTACACCAGTGCAAACAAAAGCGTAAGCAACTTAATTTTAAAAGCAGACAGTTTTTCCACTGACTACCTCTACAATGTGGAGGGTCAAAACTTATGACTGTAATACCTGTTCGAGAGGTTTCTCCTCTTCTGCCTCTATGAGGGTATCACACTGGCTCAATGCACACTGAAGCTGCTCCTGCTGAGCTTTGAACTCATCTTCCAGCTCCTCTCGACTCCTCAGCTTGTTCAGCACACGTGGATACACATACTCCTTGCGCTGAGGGGTCGTTCCTGCAAAGATTCGTACATCACATCAGTTGAGCCACATCTACATACCCAACACCATATTACCCCAGACAGCTTCTTTCATACCTGTAGGTAAATCTTCCCTTAGTTCTGAGCTGATGAAGTGGTTTACTGTGTCCAGTGCCTGAGTGTTGATGGAGAAGAGGATCTCTTTGTGCTCCTGCAAGGTAGCATCATCTTTGCCGGTCTGCAATTCCACACAACTCAGGATTCCTTCTACTTCCTGCTGCATGTGACTCAGACGGGCTTCACAGTCCTTAATGGCTTTTTCACCCCTTTCTTCTACAGACTGCATGCACACAGAAAAGATTTAGCACAGACAAGAAAGTTACATTCTGTTAACTTAGATATCACACACACACCTCTTTAATGAGTGAATCTTTTTGAGCCTGTATTCAGTAGAAGTAAAACACTATTTATTTTTTTTGTTGTGGCCCTTTTGAAACTTGAGGTAACTTTCACTATAAATATATACATTGTATTATACACATATTTGAGGTCTTCACACCCACTTAAAAAACACTAACACAGGAAATAATCCATGCACATAGTCTAGTCTAGTCCAAACTAACCATAAATAGGTCTTTCACAGCCGTGTCTGTCTGGTTGATGAGTTTGAGCTGTTCCTGGGCTTTATTTTCAGTTGCGTCTCTGGCTTCATGGCACCACTTAAGTCCCGACTCAGCTAAGGAGTCCACTGATGTCTGAAGGTGTCTGCAGTAACCAGCACATTCCTCCAGTGTCCTCTCTCCTTCTACTGTTACTTTATTCATCTCTGTTAAAACTCCATCCACAGAGGAACCCAGCTGAGCACGGACCGACACAATGTGCTCCTCAGACGCAGTGCATTTACTACAATGAGAGATTTGTTAGGGTTCTGATACAGGAAACGTGAAGTTATATGTTGTGAATGCCCGCTCACCTCTGTATGGAGCTCTGTAGCGTTTCTAGTGGAACAATCTGGGCAGATGCTGTCTGTGCAAGATCCTCAAACTCAGTCTGAGTGTTCATTGCCAAGAGATTCATTTGGTTGTGCAAACATTGAACCAGTTCGGCCATACGCTGCAGAAGGGAACAATAAGCATTTTATGAACCCTCTAGTGAATAGATTTTAATGGAACATAATGTTTTTATTAAAGGGGTCCTTCAAGTTAGTGTTTTTCTTGGTTTAGTTTGGAAAGTGACTGCTTTTAAACCATTTTTAAACACTGAGGCCTGCAGAGCATTTAAGCATGTACTGAAACAGCCTCAGTGTGGCCAATAGGTGAAATTTACAGCACCCACAAAGTTTGTGAACACCTGAGCCAATCAGTTTTAAAAGAAAGGTGATAACTTAATTTAAACAACCCTCCACAAGAAACTGTCAGTGGAAGAAGACTTACTGCCTGATGGTTGTTTCCAGCTTGACTGATCTTTTGCTTGAGCTTGTCGTGCTCGGCACGCAGAGTGTCGAAGCCTTGCACAGCACACTCTCGCATACTGGCCAACGATTCATTATAAGAGTCAAAAAACGACATCATCTCTGCTTTCAGACCCTGCATCTGTAAGTGACATATGATCAATTGCAATCTCAAAATAGTTAAACTGATGTAACAATGTGCAAATTCTTCTGGAACATACCTGCTCAGCCAAAGAGTTGTATCTGTGAAGGGTTTGCTTCAGATTGTCATTCATGGCCATGACAGATCTGATTCCTGGCACCGTCTGGGCAATTAAAACCTCCTCTAATTGCTGCCTGTGTTCATCCTAGTTAAATAAAAAAAACAGGTTATTAACTGTGTGGAGTACTTTATATTGGATGTAAACCCCATCATATCCTGCTTCAAAAAAAATAAAAATTACATTTTAGCTTCTTTTCTGCATTTATGGGAAATAGGAGTGACCATATCTTAAGGCTACAGTATCTATAAATATTGTAAATAGAGTGCCTAAAAAAAAAACACAGTTCAGCAATTACTAATATCTAAATTTAGAGAAACGTTCACAATTTGAAACATTATTGGAGTTCTTACCAGTATTTCTAGCATGCTATTTTGAGCGTCCTGAGAGAGTTTCTTTTGATTTAACACTTGTTCCTTGCACCGCTCCACACCTTCTCCCACAGCCTCTTTAATACTGCTGTAAGACTCACAGACAGCACCTAACGTCTCCTTAAACACCGTTCCATTTGTATTCAGCAGCTCACCTACAGAGACATAAACCGGACTGTTTTCCTGGGGATACTTTTTTTTTTGCTAAAAGTGATTTTAAACCCCTTAAAAACCGCATATTACATTTTGAGATGGGAACCAAGTAACATCTTACCCACAGAAGAGCGGTAATAGTCAATCATAGAAGCATGCTTGTGGCTCTGCTCCTGCAGTGAGGTCTGCATGCTGTTGTAGCAGTTCTCCATGCGCTGGGCAAAGCTCTGCTGGACCTCCCCGTTATGAAGCTCCACTTCCCTTTTCCTCTGTAGCTTAGCATGGAGACCATTGACGTCCTGTGTGCTGACCTCAGTCGTATTCAACAGCTGGATGAAAGATCAAGTTAACATTTACGTGTACTAACCAATCATTGCGTCACCAAACTACACATCCAATTCACAGACCTGGTCAGCAGTGTTGTAAAGTTGATGCTCATTGCTTTGGAGCTGTGAAGTGATGTACTCCTCTTGAGTGAGGCGGTGCTTGGTCTCTGTTAGGTCCTTGTGAGCATCCTCCAGTCTCTGGTTCTTGTCCTGCAGGTCCTCAGTGCACTGGTCCAGTTTCTGCTTACTGTCTGTAAACAAGTCCATAATCTGCCAACACAAGCACAAAATTAATCAAATACATGACTCATTGTCATGACACAACACTCACTGAAAAGTGGAAGTTGGCAGGGCTTGTACACAGAAAAGCAGAATGGATTTAAAAGACGCTTACCTTTTTGAGCTCCTCCTCCATAGCAGCAATCCGCTCCGTGTACTCAGTAATCTGCTCTTCCTGAGACATCAGTCTACTGTTCATATTCCTGTAAAGGGACAAATAGAGTTCTGAATGATCACTTCCAGTCTAACGAAAAATAAGCGTGTTCAAAGAAGAAAAATAATGTTTCTAAAGAATTTACTAATTTAAAGCATTCTTTATAAATAGTTTAAAGAAATTAAATATTAAACTGATCAAGTAAAAGGACAACTGTAAGTAAAAAGAGAAAAATAAATAAACTACATTTTAAAATGTAATTTGAAATTCTGATAATATTTAGCCAATTTTAAATAATAAATGCAGCCTTTGAGAATTAAAAAAAACAACCAAAAATATCAAGAACTCACTCATAGTTATCAAGAGAGAGGTACACTCCATGTTTGTCACGGGTTGCAGCCAAATCTCTTTTCAGTCGCTCAATCTCCTCTGTATATTCCTACAACATTAATTTTAGAAACATGAATAGGTTGCTCACTGCCACATGAACAAGAAAATGGGAACATAGTTGAGGAAATCTTATTAATATCCAAACAATAAAGAAATTTGCCTTGATCAGAGTTCTCTTGGTGAGTTTTTGGTTGACCTCTGGCTTATTCATGATACTCTTGGCCCTGTTAGCGTAGTCCAGAGTGCTCAGAGTTTCCTACAATTAAATTGTAAATCAATTTTACTAAAAAGAATAAAAGAAAAAAAAACAAAAAATAGAAACTAAGTCTTGCAACACAAGTCATACCTCCAGATTGATGGAGGCGGGAGACACAGTGGCGATAATGGAGGTCTTGGTGCGTCCTCCTAGTGAGTCTTGCAAAATACGAGTGAGTTTAGACTCCCTGTAGGGCACGTGAGGCCCTCTCTCCACAAGAGCCTTGATTACACGACCCAGAGTGAGCAGAGACTGGTTTATGTTGCCAGCTTCACGTGCACGCTTGTCCACGGCACCAGATCGCCCAATATTTTCACTACCCGCAAGATCCACCTACACAGAGCAAACACACAAGTTGCTGGATTAAAAACATTTCACCGCTGATTAAACATTTTCGAATGCCAGAGTTTCTGATTAAAAGACTGTGTCTGAAATAGAAGCAAACTCACCAAGTTCAGCTTTCCAATCTTAACCAGCTCTTCTCCATCCAGTGTGATCTCTTTCATGTGAATAGTCACAGAAAACACTGAATGAGATCGACTGGTGGAAAAAAGGGGAAGAGTGTTAGAAAAAAACGAACAAACCACCACAGAAGGCATACATTTAGCCTTGTCGATTTAAATTGGGATAAATGGATTCAATTGTTACCTGGAATAAGCGTTCATGAGTGTGGAGGCCGTTTTTCTCTTAGCAGCTCCTCTCTCCAGGATCTGATAAACCTCGTTTTTATTGTGTACAGTGATCTCCTCTAGACCTTTAATGGTAACGCCCCTCTGACAGACATATAGAATGTCTTGATTTAACAAATATAAATACATAGCATTTTTCCAAAGGAGAAAGATAAGGTAATTATAATACATTACTGAAAGAAGAAGAAAAAGAAGAGCATACTTTATTTCTGGGATCATCAAACAGTTGTAGTCTCTCAGTGACATCTGGAGCAGGGCTGAGAAGGTCAAACAGTTCCTCGTTATAAATTTCCAGCAGAGAAACCTTCACTGAAAACTCTGTGCCATTACTGGACAATTTCTCGAAGATCTGATGAAGAGTTCTGGGAATGATTCCAGCCAAAGGGTCCTGAAAGAGAAACACCCTGATCAATCACATGCAAATATTGGCATTAAGGCTTATATTGTGGCCCTACAGCAAATCCTAAGTAAGCAAGCAGTCATTTCTTCATTTCATATGAAAGAGCATAACATCATCTTTACTTTCAAAAGGTAAAGTTGTAAATACAAGCAGTTTATTCTGAGAGTCAAAAAGAAGGACTACATGAGCGTATGATATGGGTCCTTTAATCAACAATGGCTTGACATGTTCCATTACTGCTGAATGGTCTAAAAAAAATAAAAATAAATAATAATTACCTCTTCCCAAGTAAACTCCTCATTGGGTGATCTTTCACCCTCCATTGTGAAGGTTTTCCCTGTTCCAGTTTGTCCATATCTTCAAAAAAAAAAAATCCAATATGTTAATATTTATTTTTCAATACCTTGCCAGCTTTTTAGCAACTGCTTTGAAATAGAAATACCGATACTCACGCAAAGACAGTACAGTTATAGCCCATGATAACTTCATCCAATATGGGGCAAACCACACTCCTATATACGTCAATTTGTTTGGCAGAAGGACCAAAAACCTAAACCAATTAAAATAAGACAAATTTAATGAGCAAAATTAATTACTACACAGGAAACAAAATCACATTACATTCATGTAGGTGGAAAATGAGCCAAACATTCACCATGTCAAAAGTGTATGTTTTTCTTGCTGCTTTGTCCGTGGCACCTCCAGTACGGACCATCACCTCTTTTCTGTTCTGGTCACATTCAACAACTGTATGGGAGGCAGATTTACGCTCCACTGTGTTGAAGGGTCTGTTGATTGCACATCAGATTAAAAAAAATGGCATACACATTCCTTCCCATCTTATAAATACACACAATAATAGGCTTTTCGGCTAAAACATCAACAATTTAAAAAAAATGTATAAATAAATTAAAATAATATAAA
>JAUCNO010000279.1:5856688-5911071 GCA_032353835.1 Enteromius viviparus | reverse complement strand
TCGGTGTGTATACACTGTAGTGCTGGTAAGGATTGCATACAACTTCATGTCTTAAATGGGCGAACTAACCCTTTAATTGATTCTGGGGAGGCTGGTAACTTCATAGACCAGGAATTTATAACTAAACATGCTTTTATTACATGCTCACCCACTGTGGCCGTGGCAGCCCTTGATGGCCGACCCATAGGGTCTGGAAGAATCACAAACTCAGACTCTGGATATCACCCTCGCTGGTCCCTGTTCTTCTCGCGCTTTCAGTTCCAAATCACTCACAGTCCAGGGTAAAAGAACGTCAAAGCCGATGCCCTATCCCGTCAATTTGACCACACAGCTCAGTCCAGCCAACCATTGAATAAATACACAACTATACTTACTATCACAGATAGATTCTCCAAGGCCTGTCGTCTGATTCCTTTCCACAAATTACCTTCCGCATGGGAGACCGCACAAGTTATGATGGAGCAGGTCTTTCAGTATTATGGTTTGCCTAAGGACATAGTATTGGATAGGGGACCCCAGTTTACAGTCTGGAAATGTGTTCTGCTATCAAATTAATATAAATGTGACTCTTACCTCTGGCTATCACCCAGAATCTAATGGACAAGCCAAAAGACAAAACCAGGAACTCATCTTCATCCTTTGCACATACTGCCACAGTAACCAGCGTGACTGGAGTCAATTCCTGTTATGGGCCGAATACACCCAGAATTCCTTGAGGAAACCAGCGACCAATATGAAACCCTTCCAGTGTGTTTTGGGGTTCCAACCACCACTGTTCCCCTGGTCAGACGAACCATCAGATCTTCCTTCAGTCGACCATTGGCTTCAGCGCAGCGAACGAACTTGGGAGGGCGCTCATATTCATCTACAGAGGGCCATATGAAGAACAACTGACCAGGCCAACCGTCACTGCCGTCTCAACCCACCCTATGAACCAGGACAATGGGTCTGGCTGTCATCCCATGATCTTCCCTGTAAAAAGTTAAATCCAAGGTACGTGGGTCCTATTAGACAAATTACTCCAGTCTCTTATCGTTTGGAATTACCTGCCCCCTACCATGTCTCACCCACCTTCCATGTGTCTCTGCTTAAGCCCGCTACTGCCCCAGAAGAAGAGAGGGACCAGGACGAGGTTGCGACACCCGACGTCCCTCCTCTGGCCACTGAGCAAGACGAAATCTACCAGGTCCATGAAATCCTGGATTCCCAGCACCGAGGCAGGACTCTACAATATCTGGTAGACTGGGAGGGCTGCTGGCCAGAGGAGAGGTCATGGGTAAATTCTCAGGACATTCTCTACCCCTCACTCACGGAGATCTTCCATCGCTCTAACCCTAACAAGCCAGCCCCCAGACCTTGTGGAAGACCTCAGCTTCGCCAACTACCTAGCTTTAGGAGCCGCTCGCAGGACACTTTCAACCCACGTACCTTGCTTGATTCTGGCCACAGGTGCTTGGCATTTTCTGTCCTATATAAACGCTGACTTCGCGTTAGTTCAACATAAAGTCTTGATTGCCCCCGGTGTCATTACTAAGCGTTTATTCTTGTTGGATATTCGGGTTATTTTTGGATTTTTTATTGGACTTTTGATTATCACTGCCTGCCCTGACCCTTTTTCCTGCTTTTTGACTCTGATCTTCTGCCTTCTGACCTTTGAATAATGTCATAGCAAGCATACTTTGTTATGCGACTGTCTATATTATAGTTTACACAATAAACCTGAGCAAAGTTTTAAATATGTGTATATGAAAAATAAAGCAGAGCCTGTCAGGAAAAATGATGTCTGACCTACCTCACATTTAGTATGAGAAATACTACATTTTGCCATGCAACAGCCTTGCTAGATTAAATAGGTTATGCTTTGAGATCCAAGACAAAATTCAGAAAGAATTCCAGCAATAAAGTGTATTTGGATCGAATAATTGAATTGAAAAACTAATCTTAAAGCTAACAAATACCTCTAGTTTTATTCATTTAACAGACCTTTGAGGTTTGGGCAAAAAGCATTTTATTTTTGCATATGGTGAGTGTGAAACACAAAACGCATCAATTATACGATTTTATTGTAAAATGTGTTACTTTTCAGGTTAATCAGGTCAGTTTAGATCAAGAACAACGCACTGTCACTTTAATTCAGTGTAAGCGGTGCAGCAAAAATAGACTCTGCGCCGAAACTATTACGTGGCACTGCCGCGCCGCCTTGGCCAAAACATTCACAAAGCAGCTGTCAGCAAGACTCACTGTGACACTTCTCTACAGCATGTGAGCGACACAGTGTTCATAGCGAATTGCGGCAACCATATTGCATGCACTGTCAGTACCAATGGTTGTCGTTTTGCCCCCACTTATGTGCAACAGTAAGGAACTTCTTTAAAAACCTCCACAAAATGACACTCCTCATTTTTTAATATAGTAAAAGACTTAAGTTCCCACGTGTCACTGATGCAATGTGCAGTTACTCAACAGTAATTGTTGTCCCACTTTCCTGACAAATAATTCATCACACTGCACATGCGTGAAATTGATGTTATTAAAACAAAAAATAATTAATGTCACGCCACAGGACTGCACTGGGATCAGTGCAGTCAACTTCAGACACACTCATTGGTCTAACGAGCTAATCACCGCCACCTGGATCCCAATAGGTGAGCATGCTTAAAAGCTCAGCTCACCAGTGTGTCAGTGGCGGTGATCGAGGTAACACCACTTCAAGGTAACCTACCCATTACTAACATTCCCATTACTAACCTTCATGCCTCATGTGTTATGCCTCATTGTATCTTACCTGCATACTCACCTTTTGAACCAAGTTTATGTTTCATGAGATCGCTATTGACTGGAAAAGACTTTCTACGTGGCTTTGGTGGAATTACCCGCTCTACAACTACGAACGGAATTCACTTACCTGGACCTACAATCAGCTTCACGAAATCACAGCGCACTAGTGCACGGAATCTACACATGAGTTCAATCTACAACTTACCTGTGTTCGCTTACCTTCTTTACTAACCTGTCTTTGCAGACCGTCGACTCAAAATCCCATGGCTTCACAGAGTCACCTGTAAAGGAAAGGAGATTTATTTAATCACGGATGTTTTTCTTTCATTTTTGTTTAAATGTTTGCTAGAGAAATAAACTTTAAAAGAATGTAACTATCACACCGTCTCTGTCCTTGTGCACTGATCTCATCGCAGTCACTGGCACCCACTCTCATGCTGCGTCCGAAATCGCTTACTTCCCTGCTATATAATATGCATATACTATGGGTAGTACCTTCAATTTTAAATCTAGTACCTACTTAAGCAGTATGCGATTTCGGATGCAGCAATAGTCATTTCTAATGATTAATCAGAATCACCTAGGTCTAATCACCTGCCCTGGATAAAAGCCTCACCAGCCAGTAGTGTGGCGGCTGAGCTCAAGGTAACAACCTTTATCCTATGCCTGTGTCTGCCTACCTTAAGACTGTTCACAGATTTGCCTGCCTACGTAGCATTGTCACTTACCTACACCAAGCACTGAAACTCACCACTCACACAGTGTTACAATAACTATTTGTCAGCTGGCTTGCAGAAACTTAAGTGCATGTTAACTGAAATTAGCTATAGTTTGAATTTATATGAAATGTAATAAGATGGACCATGGGAATCTAAAGACCACTTCAGTAGGACTTCATAATTAGTGTATTGCAAACATTTATGGTAACTAAAAAATACATATAAATTTAAATAAATATATAATCAGCCTACAAAGTTGTAATTATGAAGTTGTAATTTAGCTCATTTAAAATATACAGTGCCCTTCACTAATATTGGCACCCTTGGTAAGTCTGAGCAAAGGTGGCTGTGAAAAATAAATCTGCATTGTTTATCCTTTTGATCTTTTGTTAAAAAAAAATACAAAATTCTAACCTATCATTGAATTAAAGCAATTGAAATGGGGAGAAAATCTCATTGTGAAATAAATGTTTTTCTCTAGTACCTGTTGGCCACAATTATTGCCACCCCTAGAATATTTTATGACTCTAGGACCACTGCTGGAGAACTGAAAAAAATCGTTGAGTCTCAGGCTCAGAAAACCTTACAAAAAATTGTCAAACAGCAGATGTTGTTTGGGAGGGTTTAAGAAAAAGTCTCCTCACTCATCCAAAAACAATCTCCAGCATGTTCAGTTGTCAGAGAGGACTGGAACTACAAATGGGACTGGCTTCTATGATCAAATGCAACTAAAAAATTAGCACAGGGATAAAAAAGTGCTCAATGTGTACAATGAAATATACTGTTGTGTTTTTGATGTTGTGGGTCTATATTTCAGCTGAAGGTCCTGGACATCTTGTTTAGACACATGGCATCATGGATTCTATCAAATACCAACAGATAACAAATCTAAAACTGACTGACTCTGTTAGAAATCTTATAATGGCCCATGGTTGGGTCTTCCATTGGGACAATAATCCAAACACAAACATCAAAATAAACACAAAAAAGTTCTCTGACCTAAACCCTGAGTGAGGTGAACTAAAGAGGAGAACCAACATGGAGCTGGTAATCGAAAGGGTCTGGAGTGATTCTGGATGGAGTGGTCTCTTTTCTCTTACCAGGTGTTCTCCAAACTCTCCAGGCCTTACAGGAGAAAACTCAGAGCTGTTATCTTGGAAAAAGGATGTAGCAATAATTGCGGGCTAATATTTGTGGCAACATGTATTGGAGAAATTTTTTTTCAATTGTTTTACTTTAATGGTAGGTTAGAATTTTTTTTTGATCGAAAGATCAAATGGATAAACAATCCATATTTATTTTCAATTAAATTGATTGAATTTAATTCAATTAAATAAAGAAAAAAAAGAATAAAAATGAAATGTAAATGAGAAACATTTAATTTGACATTATACACAGTGCATTTAAGTGTAAAAAGAATAACTAAAAATAAAACATGGAATTGTTGTTTCAAACTCATATGACTTTAGACTTTCTTTGTGCAATTAAAAATTAAATGGACCTCAAACAGTAACCAAAGAATAGGATGTCTTTCTGTATGTCTTTCTCTATTCAACTATTCAAACTTCTTTTCTTTATTGTTCCAAATTGCACTGAGAGAAACTGCTGCAAACAATCAAGTGCATTAGTGAATTGTCTGAATAAATCAAACTGAATCATAAACAAAAGACTGATTCATTCTAGAATATGCCATCTTATTCTAAAGAGCTGCCAGAAAACACACAAATTGATTGCTGAAATTTTATACGAGGCAATGATTCTCAGCTCCTGCACTTAAATAGCATTTTAATCTATTATTATTGTATTATCTGTAAGTACTGTTTTTTTTTTCTTTTAAAGTACACTGTAAGTGCACATTCAGTACAATTATTAGGCACACTTGACTTCTGGTTACCCAGCATGTTTTACGGCTGGGGTCAACTCTTGTTTCTAAGGGCCCTTTAAATCAGTCTTTTTATGTTGGTCCGGATTTTTTATGCTGCCCCAGATAATGTGAGATGGGAGCTGCAGTTTATTTGGTTTGGAAATGCAATTGAAGTATATTCACCCTTATCCGCCCCTCCCCCCAAATCTATAAAAAGGTTCATTCTTCTGTTGAACGCAAAGATATTTTAGAGTAAAATAGTTTACAGAGCCACTGACTACTATTTTCTTCCATGAAATAATTTTTTGGGTGAACTACCCATTTTAGCTCCCAAACCCTGTAAACATCTGAAATGCTTAAAAGAACAGGGCTTGGTCACTTCTGAATCGAACAGAAGAGAAATGCTCTCAGTTCTAATCTGAATGTGGCACACTTTATTTTAGAGATAGAATACAAATTGAAATTCAGTCAGTGTTATGTTGTTCCTAACCACAGTGTGAAAGCCAAAACAATGCTGTTATCAAGGTGAGAACTATAGGAAAGCTGTTTATCACTGTCGCTAGGAAACAAAGAGTTACAAAGACAACTTTCACCCTGATCAAACAAACCAAACTTTACGGTCAGTATGGTTGTAGTCTCGCGAAGCCAGACCTTCAGACTGGCGGCTGAAGGTCTGGAATTTATACAGTAGCCGCTTTCTTTGGTCAAAGCCCGCTCATAAGGCCGTTTGACCAACATGTCAAACAACCATAAACAGTTCATTTCATTCAGCATCACATTTTGGAAATGTCCCCACAACAACAGAACGGCATGCAACAGTCAGTCAGATAGAAAATCTCGGAAATCCGATAAAATTGAACCAATAATTTGATGACTTCGACATTCCTGAAGGGTTTCCAGTTAAGTGTACCATATGCATCAGACGTTTAGCCAACGTTCCGTGAGCGTGACGTCTGAGGCTGAGACTACTTATTACTGAGAATATTACTGAAGTTAAAAGAAGCACAATGTGTCTCTACATTTTTTCCATTCTGTCAGCCAACATCTCCATTGTTTTGTAAAGATGCCCTCTTGCACAGGACACAGTTGTCTGTGGCTTCTTGAGACATGTCTTGATCAAAGATGTTCATCTAGTGCATATTTAAAAAGCAGCTAGTGGAATACAAAAATGTTTTATGTGAATGGCCCTTATGTGGATCTTCATGTCAGGGTGTGATCTTCTGTTGACAGAACAATTGGTGGCTAAAACCTCAGCAATCTCTAGCTCCCGTCAGTCTCTGTCTCTAGCTCTCTTTGATGAAGAACTGTCAGCATGAGTGACAGTGATCCCTTCTGTCAGCGTAGTTGTATATTGGCAGACCGATGAGGAAAAACCGTCTGTTCAGCTGCTGACGAGATGACTTATGACATGTGGAGAAGGGGACCGAACAGGGACGTCCGCATCTGGCATAATTTGATTGGACAAGAGGGATGATTGGACAATAGAGGAGACTCCGCCTCCAGGGAAAGACAGGCTTGTTGTGGAAGTTGCTGCTGTAGGGACTTTTATGATGTAAGAAGCGCTAGAGTTTATGTGCATTTGCCCTGGGTGAGTGTCAGAAAGGGGCACTGGCAGAATGATGTTATTGTTTGAATAATGAGGAAGACCACAGCATGATGTGTCTACGAGCCTTCCTCTCTGCCAAGACTGTCAACACAGAACATGCTTATCTTGACTGAATCTGCACAATTTGTGATAATGGCTAGAGTGGATTTATAAATGTGAATAATGCAAAAAAAAAAAAACATTAAAAAAACCTGATGATTCAACCCTTATTATATTATATTTCTAAACAATTCATAAATAGACTGCAGATTAACTGTTGTTGAAAATATCTACAATATGAGCATAAGCAAAAAAAAAAATTCAATACCTCATCTGAAATCTGTCCCCCGAATGTCACCCACGTGCCTGAGAGAGAGAAAGAAATCGAAAGAAAGAGAGGAAGTGTGAGTCAGAGGTTAGTTTATTCCAAGCTTGATTTATTTGTTTTGGTGACTGTCACAGAAATGCAGAAATGCAGTTTAGAACGAAAAACAGACCTGATTCTGAATGTTTAACAGTAATAATACCAGTTAGAAAATAATCATTAATTAATTAATTAAATAAATAAATAAATAAATAAAATAAGGTCAGTGACATTTCTGTAAACTTATTTGTTGTTCAGTGGACTACATGCCACTCACACACTGATGTAAACAAATCAACATTTCACTCAGTATGATACAATTCTTTGCTTGGGGCATTATGTATTTCTTATTTTTTTGGATGAAAAGCACTGGATAAATGTATGCATTTATTTTAAGCATCTTATTAAACAGCAATAATAATAAAAACAATAACTATGAATATTATGTTAATATTATTAGGTCAAAATAAACCAAACAAACAATTTTCCTGCATTTTTTAGAATGTTAAATATTTTTAAAAATATAAATTAAATAAGTTTTATTTTAATATGTTTTAAAAGGTTATTCATTTGGTGCACAGGAAATGTTACTGCTTAATGTTTTTGAGGAATGCATGAAACGTTGTTTTAAGCTTTCTTTAATGAATAACTTTTTTTTTTTTAAAACAGCATTTATTAAAAAAACAAATGTGTTATGTCATGTCTGATTTTTGCTCAATACACAAAAGTATTAATTTCTTATAATGTATGTTTAAATGTAATTAGCTTTTTGATGCAGAAAATTTAAAACATCGAAAATAAATCCTTCAGTTCTTCAGTTCAACATACAAAGAAAGAGTCAAAAATGAGGTTGATTCTTGGTAAAAACTGTCCCAGGTTTTCCTGAGGACTCTGTTATTCTTGGCCTGACTCACACTGCCTGCAGTGTAAAGCACCCATGATTCATTGCTGTCAGGGTAAGACTCTGCAGTCACTGCCCCACATCCCTGTCACAATCACCTACTATCACCCTAAAACTCACCCCGGCTGCGGGTTGAGCATCTCTCCAGCACACACTGGTGTCCTGGGCTTCAAAATGATGGGATCAGTTGGCATCCCATGAGACGCTCAACTGTGTTTCAGGGTGAGGGAACCCGTCGGGGGTGATCATCTGTTCCCATGGCGATCAAGCGCTTATGGGTTGTAGGATAAATGAGGAAATAGTGTGGGTGTTTGCAAGTGTTACGTTCCCTTGGCGACACCTGCACAGTGATAAGGAACATTTGGCAGCTTTCTTATGTTTTGTACATGACGTAACGGTCCTCATGCTGCCAGATAACTTTTTGTGCACAGCTACTGTGAGCAACGATGAGCACCAGGGTCATCGGCAGTTTAACAGCTGAGAGAAACAAGTGAATAACAGGCTCTCTCTGCCTAATCTTGGATTTCCCTACACTGTTAAAAATAAGGCAGCAACATTTAGGTTTTACAGTTTTAACTTAAATTTACAGTTAAATACTGTAATTTCAATAACTGATATAATGTTATTATACCAACCTTTTGAAGTACAGTGTCTCTAAACACCGGTAACGCACATAAAACTTAAATAATGCAATAAACATCAATTTAACAACTTTAGATTAACAACATGTCAATTTATGGCTATTCACTGTAAATCACTGTAAATCATCTTTTTAACTTCCAAAAATGGTACACTACCATAAAATGGTGTCCAATTTATAATGTCCATTTTTATCCAAAATAATGTCTAATACTTTTTACCGCATTTAGTAGGATAACTTAGCGTTAATCATTTAACAGGTTTTTACAGTAGAATTTTTCCAGGTTTTTTTTTTTTTTACAATTAATTTCACTGTCATTTTTTACAGTGTATGTATTAGAACTGATTGATGCGATTTTTTAAATATTTATATTTTTATATTTATTTATAAATAAATGTATATGTAGAAAATATCATGTTCACTACTTAAAAAACTTTATTTTAAAATTTAAAATGTCTTTTATAAAATATTGTTAAATCTAAAATGCTACAAACAAAGCCGTGTGTCTAACTAAGCTGTGTTCCAAATTTGAAGTTGATATCACAAAAATAAAAAAAAAACTTCCTGTGAGATGTTGTTAAGACGCTATACCAAAAAAAAGCAAAATTTATACATTTATTTACATTATTACTTCCATTACAAATATGGAATATTGAGACTCAGACCTATGAATTTTTCCAAGATTCGATAAAAAAAGATATATTGTAGCGAACTTTGTTATAGTATATTACACTTGAAACCAGGGGGAAGAGCTTGCTAAAAGGCTTTAAAGTACCAGAATTGTTTTATTTAATTGTTTAACAATTTTCAAAAGGATGAATTTATAATGCTTAAAGTGTGACACTAGTGGAAAGATTTTTTAGGCTTTACTGTGCTTCCATCATACTCTTAAAGCAAGCACCACTGACTTACATGAACATGAACATACAATAATACATGCACATATGCACACACAAACCCATACAAAAAAAATTACTGCTGCTTTGGTGATTTCCACTGATAGCTGTCCTCGTGTATTCAGTGAAGTGCATGTCTGAAGCGCTGAAATCTTATCAGCCTGCAGTGCTCTTGTTGTGTTTGATCAAGTGGCTAATGTTTGCGATGTCTGACCTGGAGCAATGACCTTTGACGTCTCAGGAAAATAACAGCTACAAGCACTCAAGGGTGAGTTGCAGCACTTTAGCACAGTATTTCAGCATGAAAACCTGCGTCTCAATCCCTAACCACCAGTGAATAATCAGGCACGAAGCTTCTAATTGGTTGAGTTTTATTCACATACCAAGTTAAAAGCACAACTTTTATAAGCATGTTTGCTCTATCTGCTGATTTGCTGTGCTAAAATAATACAGAAAGCAAAAGCAAATAACTAACACAAAAATAAAGACTGATGTGACACCGAAGACTGGAGTAATTCAGCTTTGCATCAGGAATACATTTTTTAAATACATTAAAATAGAAAAATGTTATTTTAAATTGTATTAATATTCCACAATAGTTTTTTTTTTTACAGTATTTTAAAGCTGCAGTCTGTAACTTTTTGGTGCTCTAGCAGTTAATAAACAGAACTGGCTGCGTCTTGTGGAAGAACATTGTAGCTGGAGCTACTTCTCTCTGTTTATGTCTATGACAAATCACGCAGTACTCTGCAGCGGTACCTACCCAAACCAGTCTAAATATATATATAAACACTTACTGTAGGTGTACCGTAGTGATTTGGAAAAATGTATTCATGCTGCACTCACTCATTATATAAGTTTTGTACACAAAAACGTTACAGACTGCAGCTGTGGGGAGAATAAGAGATTTCAAAAACATCTTACTCACCCCAAACATTTGATATATTTGGATGCAGGAAGGAGAAAGGACTTGCACAGAGCAAGATTCTGATCTACGACAGGAGAGACACTATTTGGAAATGCATTGTGAAGATAAGCCCGGGGCTTTTTACATGGTGGAATAGCAGCTGTTTGTTCCTCAATGCTCTTACTGAAAGCCTGTAGTATGACAACAATAAAATCCAGTTCACTTAGTTCAGTCCAATTCCGCTGCCAAAGATGGAAACTAGTTTAGTTTGGAAACAAACAAAATGTTCACTACACCATTACAATTTCTGCATTTAATTAATCAGTGAACTGACACTACTGTCGTTTCCTTGTGTCTCTCCTTGCATTGGTTTATAGCGATGAAAATTAAAACGCAGTGATTGAGGTGAACTGAATCAGGCATGTTCTCGTCTATGAGTCCTGTAGCATGAGCAGCAGCTGCTATACAAGCCACACTGCATTTGTATCTCAGGAGAAGTCAACAACAGATTTATACAGTCATTATGTTTGCGTTCACGAGGCTTGTTAATGAAACCATCTAATCGTAAAAATAAAAGGGAACGGAGAATAAATTAAGCGTCAACCCATCATTCTCCTGCTGTGTGTGGAGTGTGTAAGGCAATTAGAGAGCTTGTGTTTTAATTCATGATGAATTAAATATGAATGGAGGGAGGATAACATTTTTGAGATCATGTGACTCTTTAAACACACACTGCTGCCTGCATTTTTCATTGAAACGCAGTGTGTGAACGCATATTCCTGATCCAAAATACTATTATTCAGTGTGACCTTTTGGTGGTTTATTGCTGCTTTATAAATCATAAAATGCTTACCGAGTCCAAGGCATGACACTCGCAGTCCTGACTTTCCAAGATTCCTGTGGAGAGAAAAATATGTTAGTTTACTGTATAAGACAATTGCTCATATAATGTAATATGTATGTTTGTATTCTCATAATTTATTTAAACGTCTTAAAAACGTTTAGAAATTGCTTTGTGGATGCCCATTATTTCTTATGCTAAACTCTAAACTCTAAAAGTTACAGTAAAATCAAAATAAAAAAGCCAGGTTCAAGTCTTTCAAGTATGTTTCTGCTATATTCGGTTTTCTAAAAAGTATTCATGACCTCCCACTATGATGCATGTGAATAATGGCCTTTCTTGTTAGACCCAGAGGAAACCATTTTAATTTTCTCTCAGTGCTAACAACAACTGAAAATTTGATCTGCAGAGAGCGTTGTGACTCTTACAGCACTTCAGTGATTTAAGATGGCTATTATCAGAGAACAAAAGTCTTTAATAGCTTTAAAGTAGTACACGTGAATGCACACACACAAAATGGCTGACTGGTATTCATGCCCCTGTCTTGGATCTGAACTTTTTTATGGCTTTAGCCTCCTATTTAGATCATCTTATTGGCTACAAAATAAAAAACATTAGCCGTATCTCTATTCATCAGATTGTATATGTGACTTTAACAATGGCCCTGGTTTTAATCTACAGTAAAAAGCAATCCTATTCCTCCATCATGAGAATTTCCTCTACTCTGATATGTGGCTTCGTCATTCCTCCTGACTGACTCAGAGCTAACACATCATTCACTTTAAACCCACACTTCTGCTCCACAAATCAGATTGTTCTAGTCTCACCATTACTGCCCTCAAATTACGTAAACATTTTTATCTATCTAACTATCTACCTACCCACCTACACCATCCATCTATCTATTCATCCATCCATCTACCTACACTTTCATCAACAGCATCATCTATCCATACCATCCATTCATCTACCAACAGCATCTATCCATCTTTCTACCAGCCATCGAACCAGAGTATCCATCCATCGATCTAAACAACTCCTCCATCCATCCATCCATCCATCCATCTAAACATATACCCACCCAGCCATCAATCCACCATCCATCCAAACCCACCCACCACCCACCCATCCATCCATCCATTCAAACTCACCCACCATCCATACATCCACCCACCCATCCATCCATCTAAACATACACCCACCCAGCCATCAATCCACCATCCATCCAAACCCACCCATCCATCTAGCCAGCCAACCAACCACTCACCCACCCACCCACCCACCCATCCAACCATACATAAACCCATCTATCATATGTACCCATCAATCAATCCATACATCTGAACAAACACTGAAATACGTAATACATTTTGTCATGTAATTCATTGGTGCTGCAGAACAAAATGACACTTCAGATAATGTGGATTTGTTGAGAAAATGTATGATATTGCTTTTCTATGCAATCAGATTTACAATTTTTTAACAGGTTGAAAAATACCATAAACGTGCAATGATGGAGACACCTGAGTCATATTTATTGACCACAATATCATAGAGGCACTCAAAGAATCCAAGAATCCACATAACAAAGCACTACCACACGATCACATAGCAATATCCTGGCAACCACCCACAACACCTTAACATCGTGGTGGCGGGTTCTGCATCACTCGCATTCTCTTTTTAGTTAAAAATACCAGAGCAACAGCTCCTGATGTCTGGCTCCAAACCTGCCAGCCTCAGATGCTGATTTTGCATCGTAATAATATGATCAACATGAATTTTCTGTATTTAGGGGTATTATTTTGGGAGGAACAACAAAACATGATACTTGAACAATTCTGTGCGGGTGAGAAGCTGTGCATTGACTTGCAGGAAGTGAGTTAGTATGCATTTGGAGGGAAACCAAGAACATTGATTTTGGCTCGTGGACATCCACCCCCTGGTTTTCAGTTTATGGTGAGAATACCAAATCAGCGAGCACAGTTCACACTCCCTTCCAAGAGGATCAGTCTCCAACTGTCTGCGTGTCATACCCTTAAACGATCTAGGTAAGAATGAACAAAATTAACATATACACTTGGTTAAAAAAAAAAGACCTACTTGATAAATCTATCTTGTCCCTGCAGGTCAGGTCAGGCTTCTGAGATTATTGCCTTTTCAAATAAGACAAATCTGTTGTCTTTATAAATGGCGGCTTCATATTTCACACCAATGCAGCTGTTGCAAAAGCGATGGATGTCTCCCAACATCATCTCCCACTCTATATTTTTGTCAGACGTTCTCTTAGCCATTATTCGTTTGTGTGACATTACAACCACAGCACATTCTCAGCTGCAGACATAGATAATTTAAAACTCCCTGTTCTCCGCGTGATGGGGTGTGCACCTTTTTCTGGGTAGCAGACACGCATGCTGTTGGGTGTCAACAGATCCTTCTCCATCACACCGAGTCAGAGAGCTGGGGAACTGAGAGACTTTGTGATAGAAATGCCTCAGAAAGGCAATGGAAACTGTGTGTATCGTTTAACTGACACTGTGCAGAGGAAGGTGTGTGAAGACAGGAAAGCAGGTTTGTACATCTGCATGACTGAGTTTATAGAAACAAACCAGGTTTGTTCCTTGTTTGACTGGATGCTCAAAACCCACATAACACAAAAACACAGAATCACATCAATCAATTCCAAAGAATGGGATCACCATGTGTCCATAAACATGACATGTTAGTCTGAACATTGTATGGTAACTTAGTTACAGTAATATCATATTTTAGACACATACGTAGCATAATGGTTTACCACTATAAAAAAAAACATGGTTTTTGGACATGTTATCATATTATTTATTTTTCAGAATATACTTCAGTGCCATGATATTATAAAAATAACATACTGTTAAAAGTAATACCACCTTCTTACCATGGTACAACTTTTATTTAAAATTTTTGTTCATGGTATTCCAAGTAAACCATATAACTATCATAGTAAACGTTTGAAACACACTACCATTTACTGTAAAATTTAGAAGTCTGAAAGATTTTAAAATGTTTTTGACTTTTGAAATGCTATGCTCACTATGGCTGCACTGGTTTGATAGAAAGTACAGTAAAACAGTAATATTATGATTTTTTTTTTTTTTTTTTTTTTACATTTTACATCTTTAAAAACAAATCTCTGTCATATTTATTTGACTGTCTAACTCTGGCACTCTCCACTCTGATTCTTTTTTATCTATCTGTGTAATTTTTATTAAAAAAGTATATCTATATCTACTAATCTATTGTTTCTTTAAAAAACACTTCTGTTCTATATTCTTCCTACTTTTTTTCTTTAAAATGTGCTATGTGTACTGCGTTAGGCTAACCAAGACTTGTCATACCGTTTGCATCTTTTGTTGGTTAACAGGCATTACGAAATCATGTTAATTTCAAGTACTCATATCGCTGACAGCAATAGTGCAGACTGGATATTCTCGTTAAAAAAGCGCAGTTGCAGCCCTCAACTGATGTTTATGTTGTCATGTTTTGTTTTGGCCTGAAGCGCCAACCTCTATCTACAGTATCTCCCAATCCCTAAGTCAGTAGTGCTTCGGCATCCAGGTTGCCTGCTGTGCACGGCTGCAGCAGCAACTAAAAGATGTCTAACGAAGCCTACGAAACCTAAAAGACCTCGCTATGAGGCGTGAAAAAGTGCAAAATAAGACCAGGGTTTGCATTGGAGAAGCGTTTGAACGATGGAGACTTATAAAAGTGGAGAAGAACTTGAAAACAGATGCCAATGTTGCAAAATTTCTGTTTTTGACAAGGAAACATGGTGTTGGTTTACATGACATTTTGGGATTCTAACCAAAGTATGTTTCAGACATTTAATGAGGATCCTAAAGAATCATACCAACTTGTGGAGAATGGGACTTCAGAAGAAAAAAACTCTAGAACAGGGATGTCAAACTCCAAACCTGCAGAGTTTAGTTTCAAATCATGTTGTTTTCAGTTAAGCCTTAAAAAGATTCAAGTCTGTTGGTTCAAGTGTGTTTAATTAGGTTTGGAGTTAAACTCTGCAGGGCTTTGGCCCTCCAGGAATGACGTTTGACACCTCTGCTCTAAAACATGGTGTATGGCTTATTGTAGTACCATGCTTCAGTACCATATCCAAAACAACATGTATCATGTATCAAAAATACTAAAGTACTTTGGCATGCCACAAAAACAACATGCATTGTTGGAGGGCCTGACTGATAAAAGAGACACAGTCGAATATCTATCAATATGACCGTTAAATCTGGATGCGTCCACCTGCTTTAAGCATTTCAGTAACACTGTTGTAGGAGTATGAGCTTGTAAGAGTGTGTGTGAGCGTGAGGCCTCATTAATGTCTCTAGTGATACTGTAGTCATCGTAAAACAGAATTGATAACGAGTTTAGAGCAGTCAGGGGACTGCTGCAGAGTGTGATAACTAACTACTGTGTGTGTGTGTGTGTGTGTGCGGGTGGGATGTGAACAATGTGTGTATGTGTGTGAGAATCTATGTGTGCAGAATTTGAATAAAAATGAAATAGTTTTGAAACAAAACTATTAAGCCTCATCAGCAAATGAATAACACAATATGATGATTAACAGATGGGTAACAGTGAGCAGGAGGGGATTTTCTAAGCACCATAGGATGTTCCTCAGTTCTCTCTCCAGCAGAATCAGGTTTAGTCCCTCAGCAGTGTCTGAGCAGCCCAAAGCTCATCTGAAAATTAAAGGCATAGTTCACTCAAAATGAAAATGATGTCGTTATCTACTTGCCCTAATTTACCTCCCTACCTTCTGCCTAACTAACTACTGTAACTAACTAATTAACGATAGATAAGTCATATAGATTTGCTACACATTAAAGTCAGTATATGACAATGCGATATTATTATTGTAGTGTGGACTATGCCTTGAACAAGTAAATATACTGTATCTGAAAACCTGGCTAATAATGCATTATCACAAATGTCTCTCTCAACAAACCTCAGATAATGAAAAAAGTTAAATATGACTGTTGTGCCCTTTTGGGCATCTATGCATTTACAAAATCAACTTTTGTAAATGTACAGTATTGAACGCAAAAGAAGAAAGGCGATGTCTGAAGTGTTGAGCTTTCTTGGCCACCGTACCTAAGACTTTTCAGTAATGTGCTTTTACTCACATAAAAAAAAAAGGTGCATGTGCATCTGATAACACACACATAGTAAAGAAGAGATACATTTCTATCTGTCTATGATATATATAAGATACAAAAATTGTTGCACCAAAATCAATCAATATTTTTGCATGATTTTTTTTTCACCCTTTCTCAAAAACATGAAACATCTAACCATTTTCCACCCTTAAATGTCACATTTAAAATTAAATGGGCTCTTTGTTTTTTTCTCTGTGCTTCAAAAGATTCTTGAACACAGCTGCTGTGTTCCACTCACACACAAAAACACACATTAGTTTTTATGGTGTGAAGAAAAATGCTTACAAGCCAAATAAAACTAACACATACACTGATTGATTTCTAATAGGCCAATGGCCAAGAAAACAGAAGCCCACACACAAATACAATGACAAGGACAAATGCACACACACACACACACACACACACACACAACACGACTGCCCATCTGGACTGCAGCACCGGCCAGTGAACCATAAAACACTGCAACTGTTTCTGTTAGTGCTGGGATTTCAGAAATACCAGGTGAAATTACTAAGGTATGGATTTTACAAATCTGTGCACATCAAAGGTTTTCAAAGTGTATCTTAAGCCTTCTTGTCATTTCTAAAGTCAAAAATAAAGTTATACAGAAAGAACAAACATTTTTGCTTAGATAATATAATAATATAATATAATATTAATTGAATAAAACTGTGTTGTACATGGTTCTTAATAGGCAAAAACGTAAGAAAAAGTCAAATAAGAAAATTATGCAAAATACAGTAAAACATATTTATGGCCTATACATTTTCTCAATATTTGCCATTCGCAAATGTATACAGTAGAAATTTAATTTGGTCCCCATACAGAATAAACCCAGAGATGGAACAGCAACATTTACTTCCATGTCACACATTTATTCTTATTACATTTATACAAACACATATCTTAATCAGAGGCACACACTTTGATGCAACAGAGAGATGTTACAATATAAGCAACACTTCTTGAAAAAACTTTATGTTTACAAAAAGACCCGAGGTTCTATGCTGTCAGAGCCATTGCTATTTCTAAAGATTAAATCACAGAGAGTGACAGATGATTAAACCACAGAGACAGATATTTGTTCTCCAGGACATCCAACATATACAGATAAACAGAATGCCATTATTCATGTATAACTTTGCCCTGTGAAAGGAACCTATAAGAAATCACGGCAAGAACTTGTGTAAGCCTCCAATGGTTTGAAATATATTGTTTTGAATATGACTTCAATAAGTCAATGTAACAAATTTAGTTGTCTCTTAAGTACGGTGGCCAAGAGAGCTCAATGCGCGGCAACTTAAGAAACCACATGCAAATAGAGAAAACACCAGCATATTAAGAAAACATTTTCATCAAGTGCTGCCAATCCTCACACGGACCAAAATGAAAATGTTTCAAGGGGATCCAATAAAGTGATGGACCTGCTAAGATTTGCATTCGCTGGGATTATTCTGCAATTTATTTGGACAATTAATGTAGCACTAACGATTTGTTTTCACTAACCTTGAAATTAGTTAAGGATATTGAATTAATATTAAAACATTTGCTGCTTTATAGAGATTTAATGATTTATACAACAGATCTTACAAGATGAATATTACAAAATACAAACAAATGCAAACACCCATCTTTTACTTAATGCAAACTTACCATACAGTAGGACATTATGTTAAAAATCTGCAGTTACAGTTATGTTATCCAATAATAAAACACACATGCAGAATTTCATCAATTACAACAGCAGTCAGAACAAAATCAACTTTTGTAAATGTACAGTCTTGAACGCAAAAGAAGAAAGGCAATGTCTTAAGTCACAGCGTGTTGAGCTTTCTTGGCCACCGTACCTAAGACTTTTCTGTAATGTGCTTAAAAAAAAAAAAAGGTGCATGTGCATCTGAAAACACACACATAGTAAAGAAGAGATACATTTCTATCTGTCTATGATATATATATGATACAAAAATTGTTGCACCAAAATCAATCAATATTTTTGCATGACTATTTTCTCACCCTTTCTCAAAAACACGAAACATCTAACCATTTTCCACCCTTAAATGTCACGTTTAAAATTAAATGGGCTGTTTTTTTTACTGCTGCCCCTTTAAATCTATATAAACAGACTATTTGCATGTAAAATGAACAGCTCTGTGCATAAGGAGCACACTGGTCAAATGTTTGTGTCCAACTTTCAGTAACAACATCTCTGCAATGTGTCATGTTCACAAGACAATCCTTGCTGAAACCTGCCACATAAACTCTTAAGGTCAGACTAAACTGACAAAGATCTTGGTAAAAATAAACTTCAGCAACACTTTTCTAGCACTGGAATCCTTCGGAAAGGACATAGTGGTAGGATATACAAACAACCTGAAAGCACAAGGTTTCCCTGCATCTTTTTATTAGTTCTTCCGCGATTCAGGAATTATAATTTTTGTTCTGAAAGCGACCATCTGTTTTCATGGTGCAGCAAAATCTTACTTTAAAAGATCAGGACAAGCTCATTTCCTCATAATCACACAATTAATTCAATGAGAGTGCAGAAAAGTAAAAAATGTCAGACATGAGTGCGTGAAGCTGGACGTCAGCCGAGGGTGATCAGGTTTACCCTACTGCCCAATTATGACCCCTGTCCGACAGCTAATGTGTCCAATTAGAGTAACGCACAGGCAAACCGCCAGTTCTCTGTCGTTATGGAAACTAGCAGATATGCGATAACTGTTGCATGCTTGTGGTATACTTGTGTCTCAGATGCAATTAATTATTTCCAGCACAAAAACCATTAGTTCACACCTCCCCCTCAAATTCACACACACACACACACACTGAATGTTTTCAACTCTCTGCACCAGCCTTTCCTCCAATTCACTATTTCACACAAGTAAAAAAAAACACTGTTCATTTTGAGCGCGTAACAAAAAAGTAATCTAGTGTTCACAATGGAGCCAATCACAATTTTCTTTTCACTTCATCCAACACTCCACCAAAACACATTATTATCAATCAAAGAAAAAACACTTTCACATTATCTAAAAAACAAAAAATGCTCATTCTTATCCTCACATCCTTCCAAACTTGCATGACATTCTTTCTTTTGTGAAATGCAAATTTTAAATAGCCAAACAGTGACTTTTACTGCATGGACAAGAAATAGTCAACAGAACCACAGCTGGTTATTAACATTCTTCAAAATATCTGTTTTTGTGTTCTACAGAAGGAAGAAACTAATTTTCTGTTTTTGGATGAACTATCCCTTTAAGATTTCAAGGACAGAGTTTACTAGAATGAGTTGTAAAATCTGTTTATTCACAGCACTGAAACCTTTTCCATGTATTTTTTGAGAATGAAAAGAATAGAAATAGAATAGAAGAACAGATAAGAGTTATGAAAACTATTCTTATCAGTGTTAAAACAAAATACTTAACAGACTCACTCAAACTGTTTCATAACTGATATTTGAGACCCTGGACCACAAAATCAGTTGCTGAGGTATATTTGTAGCAAATGGTTGCCAGAAGTTTTCTGTACCTGTACTTCATGCCGGTGAGTTTTCCAGTGGACTCTTTCAGTGAAATGTGGTGCCTGTGTGTAAAGGAGCCCAGGCTCCGGGCGATCAGAGCCACCGTTCGAAAGCGTGCCCGTGCTGCGCTGGCCGTGTTCGGACTCGAGGTGTTCTGCTTGTTGGGCTCGATGGGGCGCGGGGCCTTCAACCCGTGATCCGTACATGCGAAGGACACCTGCATGGCTGTTAACTGCTTGTGTAGGAAACACAGACACAGCTTGTCCTGGAAGTCCAAGAGAGTTCTGAACTGACTCTAAAATACTGAAGAGTTAACAGTCACTAGTTTACAAATCAACTCTTGCTCTTTTCCCCAACAGGAGCTGATCCCGTCGTTTGATGCTCTTCTTAACCTGTGCGATGCTGTTGTGCCCTTCTTCGTTTTGCCTCCTTTTGTCACGCTTTCCCCTCCACTGATCTTAGCTGACCCTCGACGGTGTTCCTCCTCTGGCTGATGACAGGCTGAGGGGGGTTTTCTTCAGCCCACGCTCCTCACCGTGACTATAAGAGCAGTCGGAGTGCAGCGCAGGAGACGCGCAGCTATGCAACAGACTCCTGGACTCTAGTGGGCTGCAAACCGGATGATCGATGTATTCCTGAAACTCCAGGACGGCACCGGACGACCTTCCAAAAGCCGTCCAGACGAGTGAGCTGCAAGGTGAAAAACACCCAGCGTCCCGCATCTAAATGTCCTCTATCCAAAAACAGGCAAATGCAGTTCGTCTGGGACTGAAAGCAGTCAGTTTGATAAAGAAATATGTAAACGAAAGCAGACAGGCAGAGGAGAGGACAGAGAGAGAGGGGGATGCGGCATGATCACTGGGGCTGTAAGTGAAAGAGAAGCTAACAGGGATGGAGAGAGAGAGAGAGTGAGTGTGAAAGAAGAGGCATAAAAACGTAGCATGTGAGAATGATGCTTAATCCGAGACGTTAGAAGGGAGGAGAGAGAGAGTGGGAGATGGAGAGAGAGAGAGAGACTGCAATGAGACTGAAATAACTGCAGTCTCTCACCGGCGGCTCAGTGCTGCGCTCAACAGCGAGAGTGAAGACAATCCATCTGGATGGGACACTGTGTGTGTATGTGTGATTGTGATATGCTTGGATACGTTTATAATGCAGATGTCATTCTCATTTCGCAGTGTGTCACATGTAGTCCACTGCGAAAACTTGAAAAATGTGTGTGATGGAACAGTTAAGCATTGATTGGACATCTTGATTTTTTTTTAGCATATATTAAACCTCTGAACGATGTTATTGGCTAATGATAGTGACATCTGGTTGTCAAATGAAACAACATGCAGCATTAATGTGAAAGCTGAGCTTAACCATCCTAAAAGCAGTAAACAAGCCTCCTGTCAGGTCACACAATGTGCTACAATGCACTTGTTTGCCAACGCTTTCCTCTAAACTACCTTGTGCTGCAGTGGGATTATAGCAATGACTGAACAAAACATGTCGATCAGTGCAGGTGCTCAAAACTAGACATTAAGTTAAAGCCTGAATCAGGCCCGTAAACAAGACGTAAAAAAGGTTTTTAGGAATCATGAAGTAGAAACTTGCAGAAACCTAACATCATATGTGGGAAAACTGGAGAGATCCAGCCTGAAACCTACCTGAATATTCACTGGTAATGCTTTCCCAAAACATGATTTAGTCATAATGACAGATAGAAAACTATCTACAGAATTCATAGAGCTGCAGTTTAGATATTACCAAATATACAGTATAATTATACAAATTGCCAAATATACAGTACATTTTTAACCCCAGGTCAAGGCCACATACCCTATATATATATATGTGTGTGTGTGTGTGTGTGTGTGTGTGTGTGTGTGTATATGTTAAAATGACACAGTTAACACTGTTATGGGCATCCCAAGTTCAATCAATCACCCACCAACTCTCAAGCAATCTTTAAAAATCTATTCAAATTAATGATTTTAGATAACCAAACAGTTTCGGTTTCCATTGACTTCCATTGCATTGATAAATAACAGTCAATCAGAACCAAAGCTGGTTATTATCATTCATCAAAATATCTGTTTTGTGTTCTACAAAAGGAAAAATATATATAAAATGTAATTGCGGACATACTGTATGATGCTTCTGTTCCATCCTGCTTCTGTCTCCTTAACTTCGCTGCCCTAACATAAAGGCAAAAAAATCATATTCAGCTTATTATATGTGTCACAATCTAGATTGAAGATTGTCTATTCCTTTGCACAACAGCATGTAAAATTGATTGTCAGTCAGTGTTGCTTCCTAAGTGAGCAGTTTGATTTCACAGAAGTGTGATTGACTTGGAGTTACATTGTGTTGTTTAAGTGTTCTCTTTATTTTTTTTAGCAGTGTATAAAGTAAAATATGTACAAATTTGAATGCAGCATTTTTTTAATAGCAAGATCTTATGCTAACTGTATGTTCGGCATATCATGAATTGAAATCCATTATAATCAACCACTAATGATAATATTGGCATGTGAACTATACTTTTATTCTTATTAGTGTTTTATAGTAAGCTTAGCAAAATGCTAATAATAAACACATTTTTTTGGTGATGGATGTACTTAAATGTACTTATGCTCTAAATTTTATAATGTCATTTTTATATTAATATAAAACTACTATTACTATATTATATTATTACTACTATTATACTGTTACTATTTTATTGGTTGTTTGCTGTAAGGTGTCCTTGGGTGTTCAGAAAGGCGCCTTTAAATAAAATGCATTATTATTATTAACTTAATTGGATTAATTTGTAACATGAGTTGTATGTGTGGCCTGGAGAGATACTGCCTTTATAAAGCATTCCAGTTAATTTGTAAGGTAAAATCTACCTTAGAAAGGCTTCAGCAATCTTTGCACTAAAGGAAGTGCTCCGATTTGAGTCCTAATCTCATTAAATATTAACCACAGGTATCCAAATTTGGATTTCGGATGGAAGAAATCCATCGACAGCAAGTCTTTCATTTCCTGCCCCAGTGCATGTATGGAGGATGACGATCACTGTAAACACGGCACAAGCTCAGATTCAGACCACACTGCCCTGGAGGGCTTCAGCACGGAGTCCTCCCTGCCTCCAGAGGGCGCTCTCTCATGTGAGAACTGCAACACACCAGATGAAAAGCTAGAAACCCACATGCTCCCTTTGACTGATCTGCAGACACCGAACAAAGACAAGAGCGACTGCGTTTGTTCCCGAAACCTCCCTAACGGCACTCGGGGCGACAGCGACGACCTTCCACATAGGCATGACGTTTGCCAATGCTCTCAGCTGGGCCCTCTGGAGAGTTACCTATCAACACAAACCACTACCTCAGTTCCTGTGCGACCCTCTCCAGCCGGCGAGCCACAGCCCCAGCCCAGCGATGAATGTATCCCAGGCAGGAACTCAGATCTCTGCGATGGACATGTGAAAAAACCTACCTCAAACTGTTGCCCCAAACCAGAGCAGGCAACCAGCACCACAGCACCTTCAGAATTGTCATCAGAGGTCTCTGACGTGACATCAGGTCCACCCTGGGATTCTCCCAAAACCTTGGGCCCCAACCCCGGCCTCATTTTGCAGGCCCTGACCCTCTCCAACGCCAGTGATGGCTTCAATCTGGAGAGGTTAGAGATGTTGGGCGACTCTTTCCTGAAACACGCCATCACCACCTACCTGTTCTGCACTTACCCTGATGCCCACGAGGGCAGGTTGTCATACATGAGAAGCAAGAAGGTAAGATTCAGCCAAAACCACTTAAGATAAATAGAGTAAATGCTAAACAAAAATCAGCACATAATCAATTGGAAGTTTTACATGCGAATTTTCCTTTTTTTTTTTTTTAAATTAATTTTATATATTTGCAACTTATCTTTTAATTTTCTTAAAATATCATACTTAGTATGCACTATTCTTACATTTTTATTAGTAAATAATGTTATTGCTCTTCATTTTATTTTTTATAAAAACAGATTACTAGACTGCATTTAACAAGAAAATATGATTTTAGTTTTTTTAATTCAACTCAACTTTTTTACTTTTACTTTCAAGTTCAATTTGTTTTAATTTATGAAGTTTATTTTTTTATTACAGTACGCTTAAATGCATAATACTAGCCAGTATTCTTATGTGTTAATAAATAGCTTTATTAAATATATGTATATATATATATTTACAGTCTATAATTTAAGCAGTTACCGATTATAATTGTATTTATATTACTGTTACCGTTTATGTAAAGCCTCATATTTATTTGAATACTTTTTCATTTATTTTGACTTCACGTTATATGGGACAGCAAACATCTTTTGCTTCAATGTCTCCAGGTCAGCAACTGTAATCTTTATCGCCTGGGGAAGAAAAAGGGCCTTCCGAGTCGAATGGTGGTATCCATATTTGATCCCCCGGTAAACTGGCTTCCTCCGGGCTACGTCGTGAATCAGGACAAAAGCAGCACAGACAAGTGGGACTCAGATGAGGTATGAGTCAGAGAGCCTCTCCGTTTGTTTACCAGATAGCTCAAGTCAAGCTTAACACAATATCAACATGCATCTTCATGCACAATTACAAGTTTGTTTACATGGCTCTGTGCCTTGTAGGAACAGCTGAGGAACATCTTAGGGTTGAGCTGCAGTTGTTTCCTGTCATTGCCACTAGGGGGCAGGTTCATCCTTTCTGGGTTAAGCTTGTTTCGGAGTGGATTTATTCATGCAATTGTTTATTTATTATACATGGAAAGATTGGAAATAGTCAGTTCAGCTTGACACACATTTGGTTTGGGACTTATGGCAAAAAAAATCTTCCTCAATTCACTTATCTTCTCCAGAACAATGTTTCCAAACCTCTGCATACAAGAAGTGGATATAAAGTAAAGGGTAGCACAACTCATTTTAGATTAAATATAGCAATGCAAACTTACTTAGATTTCTGTAGAATTAGGAAACGACCCTAGAACAAACTAATTATTATTATCTTTTTTAATAAAAAGTGTTAATAATAATGCAATGGCAACATACAACAAATAATATTTGTATTTTAAACTATATAAATTAAAGATAGACTACCATCCACAATGTTGTTACAAAAATATTAATTTACATGCTTTAAATTGATCAATTGACCACATTTAGTAGCACATTGGTTTCAAAATTAATAAAAATAAGCAATACATATCTGTCCCTGACCTCAAGTGAGCATATTATGATGTTTTCAAAAGAATCATGTGACACTGAAAACTGGATTAGTGTTCTATACAAAATATAGAACATTTCACAATTTTACAGTGTTACAATATTTCTTAGCTTTGAGTAAATAATTCCAGTTTTTCTGAGCATAAGAGATCTTTCCAATCCCCTAATGTTTTTTACATTATCCAAAAAAATGCTTTTATTCTATAATTTGAAAAATGCAACTTTATAGATTCTTAAAATGTTATTACCTTGTAGAAATATATAATGGAATTCAAGATATCTGCAGCTCTTAACCCAAGGCACAATTCAAAGGAGCATGTCAGGCCAGGCAGAAGTGCCACAATTTTTTTAAATGAAATATCTGAAATATTAAGTAGAAGCCACAGTTTTCCATCTGTGTTTAAGCATATGTGATGTATTAGGACATGTGCAGTAGACCAAGTAAGAAAAATGGAAAGAACTCTACTTCTGGTTTCTACCAGCCCTCTCTATGGTTTCTTCGGAGACTGGCTATATGTTTTGGGTGTCTCTGTGTGGTTTAGGGTGTATGTGTATGGTACGAGTGCACTAAATTTGCCTGGGGTGCTGTAATTTTAAGTGTCACTTCCATGTATTATTACAGTATGAGGTGTAAGGATATTAACATTTCAATGAATATGCAATAGACATTTTCTCATATGGTCAGCGTTATAGCATATTAATGATGAAAAAAAAAATTCAGCTTTTGAATTGATTGGATGAGTCATTGACTTGGACTGGAAGCCTCTGCTCTGTTAGACCTCTTCTGAGCAAACATAATACTGTGGTCGAACTAAAACACTTTAAATTGTAATCTTTGCAAATCTGTTGTAGTTACTATGCCTTGGCTTTACAGGGCTCTTGGACTCGTTCCTTTCGTGATGTTGTTTGGTTTGTTTTGTTTAAGCTCTAAGACATGGGAAATCTGTTTTTGTTTCTCAGAATAAAGATTTGGCCAACGGAAAAGCCAGTGAGGATGAGGATGATGACGACGACGCAGAGGATGTGGAGGTCGAGCCATCTAAAGAAGAGGTCAATGTGGAGGATGAGCTGGAGTACTACTATGAACACATCAGGTTCATCGATAACATGCTGATTGGCTCCGGTGCCTTCGGGAAGAAGATCTCCCTCCAGCCGGCTGAGCCTGGCTATGAATGGAAAGCTCCTAAAAAAGCCCACAACTCTCACTTTTCCCCAGACGGCGGCGCTGACGAGTTCGATTACAGTTCTTGGGACGCCATGTGCTACCTAGACCCTAGCAAAGCTGGCGAGGAGGATGATTTCGTGGTGGGCTTCTGGAACCCTTCAGAGGAAAACTGTGGCACGGATATTGGGAAGCAGTCCATCTCCTACGACCTCCACACCGAGCAGTGCATCGCCGATAAGAGCATAGCCGACTGTGTGGAGGCCCTGCTGGGATGCTACCTCACCAGCTGTGGGGAGAGGGCGGCCCAGCTGTTCCTGTGCTCCCTAGGCCTGAAGGTGCTCCCGGCGGAGAAGCAGAGTTCAGGGGGGTCGGCTGAGCTTCAGTACGGCTGGCTAAAGATCCCTCCGCGCTGCATGTTCGACCACCCGGATGCCGAGCGCACCCTTAACCACCTCATCTCCGGCTTCGAAAACTTTGAGAAGAAGATAAACTACACGTTTAAAAACAAGGCATATCTTCTGCAGGCTTTCACTCACGCCTCGTATCATTACAACACCATCACAGGTCCGCAGACATTATTTACACAGCTCAGTTTCTGTCCAACAATAATTCCTTTAGAATTTTTTCCATACTAATAGTTAAATAACCACTTAATACAACAAATATAAGTATTTTTAATTATATTTTATGTTATATAATGTATAATAATAATAATAATAATACATGTATCATTTAATATAATAATAATAATAGTTATAATAATTATTTAAAGCAATATAAAATACACTATTATATTAAATTGGTTTAATTTATCATTTTTATTATTATATTCTATATGAAGCCATAATATAATACATTTAATGTTCAATTTAATATAATAATTATTTTAATAAATTAATTAAAACATAATTAAATGTAATGCAATATTTTATTAAATTGTTTCTTACTGTTAATTTTTTTGTTAAATTATATAATAAAATATAATAGTTAATAATAAATTAAAACAATATAATATACACTTTTATATTGTAATTTATTATGCCATTCATAATAATACATTTAATGTTCAATTTAATATAATAATTATTATAAGGACGTAATTAAAACATAGTTTAACAATATTTTTAAAAATGATTTATTACTGTTACAGCTGTGTTTTTTACAATCACTTCATATTTCTTGTGCTGTGACCCTGTTGTGTTACTGTTACGTGTTATTAATGCTCTTTTTTTTTTTTACCTTCTTTGTTGAACTCTGAACTTTGGACAGATTGTTATCAGCGGTTGGAGTTCCTTGGTGATGCAATTTTAGACTACCTCATAACAAAGCACCTTTATGAAGATCCCCGGCAGCACTCCCCAGGCGTGCTGACCGACCTGCGCTCTGCACTTGTCAACAACACCATATTTGCTTCCCTGGCTGTCAAGTACGATTACCACAAGTACTTCAAAGCTGTCTCGCCCGAACTGTTCCACGTGATCGATGACTTTGTGCAATTTCAGCTGGAGAAGAACGAAATGCAAGGAATGGATTCGGAGGTGAGCTATCATCTCAGCGTTATCTGTTAAAGATATTAGGCCTTGGAAATGATCCCTTCGTTTATGCCATTGTCAGCATATATATGGATAATATTTCATAAAGATTTAGTACCGTGACATCCTATCACTGGCGGTCATCGGGAATCTGGTCTGTGTTTGTATTTGTTTTCGTTTTTGGATTGTAAAAATGCAGTTGGATTTAATTTATTTTGAAATGGTTATCTTGGCACCGAATCTGGTCTTGTTTGACTGGAAAGCATTTTATGCCTAAGGGACAACACTGGATACTGAAAGAGGAAAGACAAATTGAATAAAATAAGTAATGTTCCCCTTAATTACATAGCTGGGTAATGATGTCCCCAATATTGGACGTTTAGGTTTTTTAAGCATAATACTAAAAGTAATTGATCGCAGTTCATTTTGAGAGGAAATAACATTACAGTACAGCAATGCTGTCAGTTCACATTTTAAGTTACGACCACATTTTTTTTCCGCAAACCATTTTCTGCTGTTGTTGCTGTTGATTAGTTTGGGGATGTGAATTTGACATGGATAAGCACAGTTTTCTGTCCTGAGAGGAAACACTTATTTTCTGAGTATGTGAATGAAAAAAATAAATAAAACAGAAGTGGAATTGTTTTTGCTCTCTCATAGCTTCGCCGATCGGAGGAAGATGAGGAGAAGGAGGAAGACATTGAGGTCCCCAAAGCAATGGGAGACATCTTTGAATCGCTAGCTGGTGCAATTTACATGGATAGCGGGATGTCACTTGAGACAGTTTGGCAAGTGTATTATCCAATGATGAGGCCGCTCATAGGTAAGGGCCAAAGACGTACAGACGAGTAAATCAGTTCTGCATTTCTGTTCCGTCTGATTGTCTCCGGGCTCATGTGGCGAAGACCATAAGTTCAGTCATTTTCAAACGTCGTGCCATTTTTATGCGTGATGAAATGCCAGATTGAAATGCTCTGCTTTTGTTTTCACCTCGTTTTCTAGAAAAATTCTCCGCTAATGTCCCTCGATCCCCAGTGCGTGAACTCCTGGAGATGGAACCGGAGACGGCTAAGTTCAGGTGGGAATGTCTTTGCCTTATACGCAAGCAACCTCTAAACATAATCACCTGCAAAATACATGCACAGTAGCCGTGATTTGAATGTGCCGAACACTGTAAAAGTTACTGTATCAATGCGTGGTTCAGAGCAGATATGAGGTCATTTTAAAATTCTGAATCTCGACTCAATTTCCGAATTCCTGCAACGTACCTATAAGCTGTAATGTGAGTAGGGCTTGATTGAGACCAAAATTTTGGCTTTGATGAATCAGTATAAACACTAAATAAGCTTTTTCACCATGCCGGAATGATTTTTTATATTATTAATAATATTTGTATTAGTTAAAAAATGTATATATATTTTAAATTATATACACATTATAATTGTTGTTGTTTTTAATAATAACAATAATAACATTTTAATAATTATGTTATTACAATAAAAATATCTAATTTATATTGTGGGGTATATTGGTAGCAAAACAGAAATGTACCATTCACAAAGTATGCTTGATGGGTGCATAAACCTAATTTATTTTAATTATTATTATTAATATTATGCTGTAGGCTTTATATCCATTTTATATCTATTTGGTTAATCTCATTGTTAAAAAGTAAAAAATAAAATTAATAATAATAACTCATTTAATTAATAATAGAAAAAAATAATTATTATATACATAATTTATTACTCATAATTATTACTGAAAGTATTGATATTAATATTATCATCATTATTTATTTTTGTTGATAAATATTAGTGCAGTCTAATAATCAAATGCTGAATAAAGGTTTTGTTTACATAATATGTGTGTACTGTGTATATTACACGTGTGTTTTTATATCATATATATATATATTTACTTGTATATATTTATAATCATAGAATTTATATTATATTCATATAATTTATATTACTTTATATACACAGTGCACACTCTTATGTATTTATTTATTTTTGTTGTAATAATTACATTTCAAATTATATATTAATAGCTCTTTGTTTTGCAGCCCAGGTAAGATACAGAAATGTTAGAAATTACATAGTTAATGGTAAATAATTTTTTTTCCCACCACAGTTTTGTAGTTATCTGTTCTTGCATCAATAATAAGTAATTGTGTCATTGTCATATTAGTCATACATTAGCCATAGCTCTGTTTTTCTTTTTGTCTCCCCTGACAGCCCTGCGGAAAGAACCTACGATGGAAAAGTACGGGTGACGGTGGAAGTGGTGGGCAAAGGCAAGTTCAAAGGAGTGGGCCGCAGCTACCGTATAGCCAAGTCAGCGGCCGCCCGCCGAGCCCTCCGCAGTCTCAAAGCCAATCAACCTCAGGTCCTAAACAACTGAGCTTCAGACAGCAGGCACCCCAACGCACCAGTCAAAAACACAGCAGAATCCCTCTCGGCACCAGTTTACGGCTGAGCCAAGAATCGTGACCGACAGCGTTCTCACTGGGGTCGTCAAACTCAAATGAATTGAGTCAAAAAGATTTCAGCGTGATTCACATAGGGTTCATATTTCATTTTATTCTTTACGTGCGCAAACACAATCTTTTTTTCTCCCCAGCTTTGTTTGATCACGAATGCTTTTTTTATGTATTGCAAGTGTTAAGAAAAAGGTCAGGTCTTTCCCACCCCCCAATCCCTTCCCTATTTTTATTAACATTTAAAAAGATATATGCTCTGCTTTGTGGTAGTGGTTTAAAAACAAGCTAAAGCTTATAGGTAGTATTACAGTGTACATAGTTTAAACTCCAAGGTATCAACTAAATAAGAGAAAAGACAGTGACATAAAAACACAAAATTCCTCAATTTGTGCACTAGTGCCAGTTTTGCCGCCGTTTGGCAGGTAGGGCACACCGAAAGAAAGATGGTGTTGATGTGAAGTGTTTTTCTCTATGTTGAGATGGTATAATCTCAATCAAAATTGCACTTCTCTAGGGTCCGCTTTATTTTGACGGAGCGTTTTTTGTTTTTTTTGTCAGATCACAGTAAAATCATTTAGCTCTGTATTGTATTGAGTGAGAAATGCCCTCGCATCCTTAAGATGGATAGGAATTTGACATTCCCGATTACTGTAATCAACGGCACTTGAGGACGCTTGTTCGTGTAGCTGGCCGGATGGGTTGTATAGACGTCATAGAGCTACGTTATATTAAAAAATATGATATTAAATGTTTATTACGACATATTCGTTGATACTTGGGTTTCAGTAATGTCTTTTGATACTGATATTGATGATATTTAGTTGACAGTCTTTATGAACATTAGATGTCTCCATAGACTGACTTGACTGACTTAGTTTTGATATAACGACACGAACGATAAACAGGAGGACATATCACCTGGGAAAATATGCTGCAGATTTTATATTTAAAAAACGGAAAGAGAAAAATAGGATCGGATAATTCTGTAAGACACAAAGCACCTTTACGTACCGTCTTTATGACAAACGGATATTTCGCTAGATGACTTCACGTGCATCGCTTACCAAAGTCGATTCTGATGCAGCGTTGTGAGGTTGAACCTGTTAAATCAATCCCTCAACATTCACACGTTTGGAGATGTGGTAACCAGCCTTTGTTTTAGTGTAAATGTGTTGTAGTAGCCTCTTGTCTAGCCTAAATGTTTTCATTTTAATAGGCATTCTTCACTTGAATACCTCAGTTAATTGCATGCATTTTTTTTTTTGGTGCTATGTTTAAGCTTGAATTTCTCATCTTTTTGCACTGTAACTGTATTACCTCTTAATTTTACCTTTTTGAAATCTGTTGGGTTGGTTTTCTGTTCTGTCAGCTCGTCAGAAATTGTTTCCCCGTTTGTTGTTTCTTTTGGTTTTTATGCTTGAAGGGGAAATGCTGAGAAAAAAAAAAGTTCTCCGCAAATAAGCTTGATGCCTCTCTGATGAGCTGGGATTTTCCTTGCATTGTGCATCTGATCAGAAGGGTTACTTAACACTTGAGAAAATCGATAGATTGCACTCTGATACGTTCTTATAAGCCATGCATCTCACCTTTCTCGCAGTCTTACCAACTCTAATTTAACCCGTTTTTTTCTCAGTCAGCACCCCCTTATCTATCATTGCTTCCCCAGAAATAAGGGTGCAAATTTGAATATGTAAATTTTGACATCCTAAAGGCTACCTAACTTATCCCCTCCTCGTTTTGTCTATGCTACGGACAAACTATTCCTGAAGTTACATAACCCCAGGCATTGCTACCTCAGAAGACCCTAGCGAATAGTTTGGCCTTATCATAAACCATTATTATATTTGCCTTTTTACAAAACCGAACGGCATTGAGGCACAGTATTGTATACGCTCCTCAGCACCTTACAGGGGGATACATTTCTATTCTCATGATTTTTTGCACTAGAATACATTCCCACTGACATTGAATTAGCATTTTTCAAATGGAGTTTGCTCTAAAGTGGTGCCTTTCAATCTTGATGTAACATCTATATTCTCTTATCCTTTGCTATTGTAGCAATTTGTCACATTATGGTTTGTATATAGCAAAGGACTTTTGGTGCCATGCTTCATCCTGGATATTGCCTTCCAATTTTAGTTTTTGTGGCATGAAAGTTTGACATTTTCCTAATTTCTCAAACGATGTTCTAGCCTGATTATAGCCAAGATTTCCAAAGTATGTGAAGCTCCAACCGAAGTTCGCCCGGTCTTGAGAGTGAGTGCAATCTGGTTCCGTTTTAGCAAGAGTTGAGTGACCCTCTTTACATGATCTCAGTCGCAACCCCAGAGCTGAGTATTGAAAGTCATTGGAAACTAACGGGTTTCCATATTCCCTCAACCAATGGCGTGGTGAGTTTGCGTATCAGGGTCATTGTGCGCCGGCCCTGCGATATGACACTGTTTCTGTAACTCGTAACCCTCAGACTATTGCAATTTTTGTTTGTTTGTTTGTGTGTTTAATTTTTTTTCCCGCTTGTTACTTTTCCCCCCCAAGCCTCTGAAAGGCGCACACTTTTTTTTCCCCTTCACCTTTTGTTTAAGCTTTCTTCTCACTGTTGGTTTTTAACTTTCAGAGAATGTGAAATCACACATATGGTGCCACCGCATGAATATAGAGCTTTTTTTTTTTTTCTCGGGCTTTTATTTTCACAACCAGTAATCGATCGTCATGCCACAACTAAGTCCCACAGAACATATATCATTATTAAAAAAAAGGAAAGAATTGGAGTCTTTCATCATCTGTGGGAGTGTTTTCGTTAAGTGGTCCTCCATCGTATCATATGCTGCAGATTGTATTTTCCTTCATGGTGGAGAATAATTTTTGTGTGTGTTGTTTTCTTTTTCTTTTTAAACATGTAGCACAAATAAGCATTGCACTCGGGCGCCATACTTTACCTCATGTCAGAACGAGAAAAAAATTACAAAACATGTATATATGATGCCGTAACGTTTAAAGGAATAACTTGTGGTTTTGGCCTTGCTGCTGTTTGCATCGCTGGTATTTTACCAATGTATTTAAAAGTGATCAGAGAGATAAAATGTGCCTGCAGGATATCATCAGAGAAAATACACTGTAGAAATATAGTAGTTTCCAATCTCTACAATCTGGGGCTAAATATGTGTCCTACATGTACATTCATGTCCTGCCTTAATGTAATACTTTAAATATGGAATTGTAACGTAACCCGTCAAAAGTCCTTCGACTGGCATGATATTAATGATTTTCACCCATCACCCCCTTCCCACCCATATTCTAGCTTATATAAATCCAGATGTATTAGTGCATGTCAGTGAACACTCTCCCTTCTCACACACCTGTATTTCCTTTTTAGACTAAATATGTTGTATAGATTTGCCCTAAAATTTATTTAAAGGGCTTTATTTCATAGCAAAGTCATACTTTGTTTTGTGTGTGTTTTTTCTATGGACAAAAATGCCTGATTTAAAGTCAAATGCACTCTTAGCAGCAGCAAGGTGTTTCAGTGACAACATAACAGGACTGGAATGAGTGGCCAGCTCCTATTAAAGTGGTTTATGGGAATGTTGAGCACCGTAGAGCACTAACAGTACAGGGGAATTATGGGCCACAAACTGCAGCGCTATTTCTGTATTTTTAAGGGACGTGTATTTAAAAAGACTATTTCTCATTCATACTGTATCAGTGCTGCAGTGGTTTGCATTCTGCACCTTATGGTTCACAAAAACTTTTACAAATTCTGCCCCCCCCCCACTTTTTTTTTTTAAGTAATTGTAGCTGAGTATATCTACAATAAAGTTATGGTATGGTCGTTCATTTGTGGCGTATGTGTGTTCTTTATGCTGCATCTATATGCGTTTCCAGATCCTGAAATGATGTATTTGATTGTTTTATGAGCTGCGCGGCTGAGGCTACTAATACTGTGTGAAAAGCCGGTCACAGGCCACAGTGTAAGTGTGGGCTTCGCAATGATGACCTCAGTATTTTTCTAACCCAAGGAGAGCTCTTGCCTCCCGTTTACGAGTGTTCGGAGGCCGCTCGGGTTTGGATGGACTCGGCAGCCATGACCGATGTTTTAGTCACATTTGCACAGAGCCTTATGTAATAGATGAAGTAGGTATTAACTGTATTTGCAAGTATACTTTTTCGCTCTCGGCGGGCCTTTTTATGGTCTTGTGTATCCATTTCGCTGCTTACACATTTTGTATGGCTGCATCGATGGTTGCCAAGACGTAAAAAGAAAAAGGTTGGCTGGCTCGCTCTTGGTAGGTGAGAAATGATCTCACATCAGCTGTGCAAGCATTGGCACATGTTTTCTGATAGGAGAGTTTTGCCACAGTATTACTATTTCTAATTAAAATTTGGATTCAAAAAGACATGTTCAGCAGTATATTACGAATTCTGAGAGTGGGATGAGATGTTTCCCTACAGTAGGGTCCTGAAGTCTGAAACCACACTGAAAATATTTAGGTTTTATTAATTTAAGATAATTTTTCTGTACTTGTTTGCACTGATAGGAACATACAATCTGAATCCCCAAGCAACTATACGGTGAAGGTGAAAAAAAAAGATCAAAGATCAAAGATCAAATCAGGCATTTCTGAACCAGCTTTAATAGTAATGAAACTGGTCTCTGTATAGGAAGCAAAAATACCAGAACCACATGTTTTTCATGGTGTTTAATTCCAAAAAATTAGCAAACAATTATTTATTGTTTTATTTGGTTAAAAATAAATTGAGTCGAGGTCCTGAAAGCAATTATTTGTTCAAATCAACAGCTATGGTAAATGTAACTTATGTATTATGTAAATTGAACAAGCAAGTACGATATTACTTCTGCATTCATGTAGCCATTGCTCATAGAGTTAATGTAGTGTATACTTTCCTGTTGCCACCTACAACTGAACCATAACAAAAACTATTTTAAATAGAATATTAAATAATATAAAATATTAAATGTTGAACATTAAAGTTCACTTAATTTAAAAAAATGTTGCCGCTTAAAAAAAAAAAAATGCAGAAAAGTTATTCCCAACTTAAAACCAACATTAATTTTCAGGTAATGATCAATTGTTTATTATGTCAACAGAACTCATCAAAATAATGTTTTCCAATTAAGGTATAATTTGTTCAAGTTGTATGAAATCTGAAATATGTCCCCTGAATTTTTTTTGCCTATTCAGATGAAACTATATACTAAAGTGTTCCCTGCATTACTGTTCAGTGCTAGAAATATCATGAGCTACTTATTTTTGTATACATACCTGGGGATTTAGTGTATTTATAAAGTGTAGTAATTTACAGTTTTTATTTATGTATTGCATTTATTGATATTATCCTTGCAAAAATTTACATTCCTGTTTCTATATACTTAATAATTCTTCCTCAAATTCACAAGAATCGATTAACCTTAACTTAAATCATTAAATTCCATAGAATTACCATTCCTAATAAAGATTTTCCTCCCCGGCCCAATGGTTTAGTTACAAAATCTACCAGCAGGAGTTAACAGGGTCACACTAGCCAGCCAAACCTTGACCCCTAGATCCAAACAATGGCAGACGGTGCAATAATTCATTCTTTTCTTTTTTTTTTTTCAATTCTGTTTGGTAGCAAACACACACCCTTCACTCTTAAAATCTGCATCCTTGTTCTTGAGTCATTGTGGCTCTGTTCATGATGACTCCATCTCTGACAAGGGCTTGATTAAACATGCTTTGCGTCATTTCAAAGCACAAAAAACAGTCTCAAACTGATTTGAGCAAAGTTCAGCGCCCTTGATGAAGTGCTCGTAGCAGATCACCTGGGCCACGTCCGCTGAGATAATCTAGGAGGGAAAAGTTGAACAAGGCTTTGTTCATCAAACTGTAGATAAAGGAGGAAAAGAAATATCTATAGCTGTTGAAAAGACATACATATGCTTCTCTGGGTAATATATGTAGGTGGAATGCAAATGGCGGCCAGTGCGCTGGGCTGGGATCAGGCGGGGCTGATATGCTGAGTGTGGGAATGAGAGGCTAATGGTGACTTATTACCTGTGTTGACAATGTGCAGGCTTGTGCCGTGTCATTTGAGCCATTTATTCTGTGCGCTATAAAAACAAAGAGATGACGAATAAATATGCAGAGGGGGGCTCATTGTTTTCCGCTTGCTCGGTTGCCAAAACTTTTTACTGACCTTTCGAGCGCAGGTCCCAAACCAGCGCTAAACCGCCTGTCACTCAGTGCACACACACTTACACAAGTCGCCCTTTTGACCCCGGCATCTTGTTTTTCTCTCTTTTAAGCTTCGAGGGCAGGCGACAAACGAAATAGAGCATAGCAGGCATTCCGTGCCGTGCTCATATGGTCATTTGTTTCCGTCTTTCGTACGGTCGCTCGCGAGTCCCTTTCACGTGAGGATTACGGTGCGTTGCAGCAGTTACAATGCGCAGAACTTCAGCGGGTTATTAATACGGCGGTTTACTGATGGCCCTTCAGCTTCAGGAACGGGTCTGCGCTTCCTCACGTGTAATTAGTTCCAGCTCTGTGCACCCTGTCTTAAGGGCAGGCCGAGGAATAACCCCGGCATCAGGAGAGATAAGGATCGCATGCGCTTCCACATATACGGCCCCAAATCAGCAATCACATTTAGCATCACTCTATCAGTCAAATCTCTTTTTCTCTGTTGGTTTGTGGTTCTTTCTGTGTCTGTTGGTGACGGAGTACTCTTTCTAGGAATTGCTGGTTGGGTGCTTTGGACCATAGAATTGAGTTGCTTTGCATCATTAATTTGAGTGTCTACTTTTATTCATTTAGCAGATGCTTTTATCCGAAAGGAATACTACCATGAAAGTAGTTTATCATTGGGAGACTGATGTGAGAAGTGATGCAATCTAATTTTTTGTATTGCTTAGAAAACGAGAGAACGGGCTAGTGAAGATATTTAACTGAACTCTAGATATGAGCCTTTTTATGCACCTTTTTAATTACATTCAGTAATTTATTAGATCAAAAGGGACAAACATGGTTACCAAAACCTCTTTTTCAAATAAATGCAGTTATTTTAAACTTACTGTTCATCAAAGAATCCTAAATGTTTTCTATACCACAATTCCCACAAAATTGTCAAGCAAACTGGTTTCAACATTGATAACAATAAAAATAATTAGCTAGCATATTAGTATGGTTTCTGAAGGATCATGTGACACAGAAGAATAGCTGATTAAAATAAATGTATCTTTGCCATCACAAAAATAAATTATAAGAAATATAAAATATATTGATATAAAATTATTATATACATTTACATATTACATAAGAAATTTTGAAAAAAAAAAACTTTCTAGAGATATTTTATATTATATAAATTCTTTTGAAATGTTTTCAGATTTTATCCAATTTGTTTGCTGCCTACACACACACACACACACACCTATATCAAGCATTTATATTAGAGCTGTCAAATGATTAATTGTGATTAATCTAATTTAAAATAAGTTTGTTACATGTATATATTAAGATAATATATTTATAAATAATATAAATATACATATATGCATATGTACATGCAAATATTTAAATAAAATGCAACAAAATAATACATAATAAATATACAGAGTATGCACACTTACCGGATGCAATTGATCGAACGTGAATAATCAATTGACAGCACTTATATATATGTGTGTTTGTGTGTGTGTGTGGGCTATGTTTATATATAGAGAAAGAGAGAGAGATATGCATGCAGATGCACACACACACACACACACACACACACACACACACACTCTCCTTCCTCTTAATGTCGTTCATTAGTGGAGTAAACAGCGAGGGTCCCGGGCCCCTCACCAGCATATGTATGTCTGTGTGGTGCATCTGAAAGCTCTGTCTCACGGGGGGATTATCTCTCGGGGGCTCAGGTGTTAATAGACTGTCAGAATAAACACACTCTTTATCCCCACTATCTTTTCACTTGTTCAATTAGGAAGTCAGTTGTTAGCTGGCTAATACACCACTAGAACCATTGTCACCCTATTTAGAATGAATTTGCTCATGCTAATTGATTCATCTCATTATGCATGGAGAGCTTTGTAAGCGGTTTAGAATGGGAGTGTCCCCAGCACTCTTGTGTTAACACTGTGGATTTTGTTTGGGAACATTATGGATGTTTAGCACAACAGGAAATGCATTTACACAGCTATTAATAGCTTGTATATTTAGTTTATCCCCCCTTTTTGCTTTAGTAACCAGCAGTACTCAAGCTCCACAAGATTGTGTAAAACCAGACGTTTGGAGTAAAACAATTCTAATATTTCGTATCTATAAGATCATGTCCCATGAAGATATTTTGTACATTTCCTACTGTAAATATAGTAAAATTTAATTTTTAATTAGTAATATCCACTGCTAAGGACTTCATCTGGACAACTTTAAAGGCAATTTTCCTCAGTATTTAGATTTTCCGCACCCTTCAGGGTTCCTCAGATAGTTAAATCTCGACTAAATATCTAACAAGTCCCATCCTAACATACCATACATCAATAGAAAGCTTATTTATCCAGCTTTCAGATGATGTATAAATCTCAGTACAAAGAAACTGACACTTAATACTGATTTTGTGGTGCAGGATCACATATAATAACTAATAACTTGAATTTCATATTCTCCAGCATGATTTGAGATGGAGGTGAGAACAAATCATGATTTGTTTCTTGATCTAAGCAAAATTGCTTATTTGGTAACAAATGTAGCAAAATGTTCAATAATTATAATGCTGCTTAATTTGTATTTGATTTTAAAATACTATGTTTCACTATGGTCTAACACTTTTGGACCCCGCTGTGTATGTGTACATATCTCTCTAACATAGAGGAAATGCTTCGATGCAGTTGTGTTTCTTCATCAGCTTGAACAGATTTTAACCATCATGCAATTCCTCATTAATCTGCACCATGGACGTATTTTGCAAACACATTAGAACAACAATGCAGGCGGGCATGTTTGTAATCTCTCATTTTCCGATTCTTAACTGCTGAACAGAAATGGAATATGAATATTTCTGAAAGCAAATCCCCAAAGAGCCCAGGTTATAATGTCCACAGTTAGCAGTAATGAGAGCGGGATGAAAGCCATGATCAGATGGTAATTACTATACACAGCTCCTCTGATGAGCCACTGGGTATGTTTGATTTGTCATCATCACCTGTCGTCAGCTCAGACAAGTCTGCCTCCCTTCTCCTCTCACTCCTGGCCATGCACCCATTTTCTCTTCTCATGAACCACAAAAGCAATCTGGGGAATATTGAAATGAAGTCTGAGCAGGGGGCTTTCGAACAGCATGACATCTCGGGCTGGCGAGATGCAGAAATAATTAACAGAATCATTTGGGTCCCAGGGCCTATTTCCATTTGCAATAACAGTGTTTTAGTCTTGAGTGGTGTCTGTAAATTGCCCCCACTGTTTGCAGAGGAGAGTAATGAGAGTTTAGTCTAACGGTCATGTTCCCCTCGTTTAACTCGAATGAGAAATGTCATCCGTCTGAGATGCAATCAGGGGTTTCGTCAGAATGGCATGTGCCAGTCCAAAAAGCAATGATCGAAGGAATACAGGAAGTGCAGAATTGACTTCCCTCACACAAAATTTTATGTTTAAAAAGAAAAATAAGTTATTCATTGGCATGATTGTTTCAAGCTAATTTAACACCTAATTTGACACCTGTTATCCTCAACTCAACCATCTGCATTTCTACCCGCTTGGTATCCGTTGTTATGGACACGGATTATGGTATTTTATTTTTCACAGCCCACGCAGTTGTGTTCAGTGAAGTGGTTCAGCCTCTAATGCCTAACATCAGGTTTGTGGTCAGTCATGTTCCCTTTCATCTGAAGGTAATTACCCCTATATGCTGAACCTCCAGTGTTTGTTGAGACGTGATACAAAGCAGTCGTGTGTCCCAGCCTTGTCTTCACTAGAAGGCCTCTGCGGATGGACAAGTCCACCCAGCTGAACGCCACCTTTCGCTTTTCTCCCAGGACTCGCTCTTCGGACTTTCTCCCACCCACGTCATTTCAGGATAAATGGTTGCAGATTGTCTCACTGCAAAGTGAGTGAGTGCCCTTGTTTCCAATTAAATAACATAGCCTTTGTAATATTTGTGGATAAGATAACGGAGAGCAGTGGCCCTGACACATTTTAGATTGTTGTAAAAATCACCAATAACGAGGAATAACTATGTTCGGTGTAGTTATGGTTCCAGGGAGAGCTAGTTATTTATTCCAGATGCTGAGAGGTGAGAAGACAAGAGTGGAAGATTTGTTTTCGTTGAACATAAGACTGTTTGATCCTTCCTGTCTGAGAGAGCAACTCGTGTCACGGATAGACTGGGTCTTAAAAATTAGGTTCCTCTATACAGAAATATATTACACGGCATGTTTTTTCACTCTTGATGTATTACCATTTTATATTTAAACAGACCAATCAGAGTGGATATTCAGCTTCTTTTAAAAATGAGGCAGAGAAATGTCAAGAAACCAGAAAGGGTAAATGAATTTCCCTTCTTCTAAAATGCTATATAAATCACTCATTCATCCTTCACACATAACCAATCATTGTCAGAGTGTTAACCCCTTCAAGTCAATCAGTTCTCATCAAACAAACCTGGTTGTAGTTGAAATCAAGTAAAGAGAAACTTTGAAAACTGCTAAATATTAATAACATGTGAAATACTATAATAAGGGAGTATACATTTGTCATAATGAAGGAGAGAATGGCGTTCATCTACAATAAAAGTAAAATGAAATGGGCCTTTCCATTTGTGTTCAGTTGCTTAATAATATTAGCCCTATATGACATTTTGGCCCGGTTTCACAAACGGGGCTTAGCTTAAGCCAGGACTAGGCATTAGTTTAATTAAGCTATTTAAGCAACTTTTACAAAAATGCCTTATAAGAAAATATTACAGGTGAGCATCTTAACACAGAACAATGACACTGTCATGTTTTTAGATACGTCAGAGCAAGATATGTTCATCTGAGACAGCTCGAAAATTAAATTTAGTCTGGGCCTAGCTTAAGCCTTGTCTGTGAAACTGGGGGAAAAACTTTACTGATGCTGCAATAAAGTTTTAAGTACACTGTACCTAAAATGTAAAAAAAGACAAAAAAAATATTTAAGATTAGTGAAATTTTAATTGAGTATGTTTACTTAAAAAATCTTAGGTAATCAATTTCCACAATAGTTTTGAGTACTCTAAACGGGTTTTACAGTCCTTTGTACAGTATATGTATTTCAAAGGACCAAGACATCACTTTAGTTGAGGGGCCACAAACATGAGGACTTCATGAGAAACTAATGCTTAGTTAGTGATGTTGGGTTGTGTTCATTTACCTGGGGCGCTATACAGTATGAACATTCTTAACAACAAAAAACATTAGTTTGTACATTAAGTAGTTTTATCTGCGCAAAATAATGCTATTTTTATGCACATGTGCTACAGATTTTTCCAAAATAGATAGTTAAGACTTCTTTCTTTCTTTGTTTCTTTCTTTCCTGTGAGCAAAGAAAACATCATGATAATGCGTAATAAATCATAAATCATGATGATGTTCCCATCTTAGTTAATGTCTTAATTAATGGGTGGTTCATCCATTAAGTCATGAATGAAAGACTCTGAACTCATGTTAGTTCCTGATAATTCATGAGATATTACTGCATGAAGTACGGCATAATTCATGCATTAATTTATGCATGAATTCATGGTAATTCATGTACCCTTACCGTAAAGTGTTACCCATACTTCCACTTGGGGTTGTAAACATCCTCAACTCCGGCCCCAGATTTGCTACTCTTCAGCATCATGCTGCGCTCCCTCAAAACACAGTACAGATGTTTTTAAGCTTCCCATTGATGTCTTCTAAGAATAACAGAAAAAAGAACATGACATTGTAAAATATAAGTACTGTACAGGTGATATCACAAAGTAGGACTGTGACACTGACAAGCTACGCAATACTGCATTTATTATTATGGCCAGGATTTTTCACTAAATCAACTGACAATAAGTCAGAATAAGCCTGGCTTATTTGATAAACTTGTTTTATGAAACATGCCCCTGGTCTAAAACCTTTGTCCATGACTGTGATCCGTTAAATACTATGCTCTTGATAAATACTTCTACTACCTTACTACAACAAAATTACAATAGCTTTTAGAAGTTTAAAAAATATATATATTTATAAAGAAATTTCCACAATTGGATGTACCAGATATAACTTGCTAAGCATCTGACAGTTGCTGACAGAGCGTCTGGAAGGCTTTCATTTTAAGGTCCCGTTGTTTCTGTAGCTTTGCTTTGGGGTTTCGCAGGACTCTGACAGCTGCCAGTGGAAATCTGGTGCCAGTGAGAGCGCCAACCCCTGCAGCTTTCTTTACTTCCTTAACTTCTTTAACATCTCCTTTTTGCACTGTTTCTTCTGTCTTGAAACCTTTCCCTTTTGCTTTACTGACTTTCCTCTGAAATTAACATATATTATAGAACACTATCTGTTAATCATGTACTAAGTTATATAACTGTGAATATAGACAACCATTTGATGAATGAAATCTTGCTGAACATGTAAATATCTTATTGTATTTGACTTTGTTAAATAGCTGTTCAGCTTCTGCTGTCCAGTATGCAAATCTCCATCCATGCCTTTATAAAATATGTAAATATATATGCTCTCTATTGCTTTAACATCTTTCTAGTATCACTTTGATCAGTGTTGATTAACTGGTTGTCATATGTCAAAGTACTGCAGTATAAGTAGCATCTTAAGTGAAAATATTAAACTGAAACCTTAAATATAGTTAAAGCTGTCATTTGTCACATAGTATTATAGTAACTATAGTACTTGATTGCCTTTTAAGAATGTGTATGGTATGTATGTTAAAAAAAATTGAACAATTAAACATTAATTAAATAGTACATTTCACATTAAGCTTGTTTTTTGCAAACCTTGTTTTGTTATCATTTACATATGCTGTATACACCTGAGACTAACAAGACCATGCACCAACATGCATCAACAGATGCTGTAACAGATCAACAAATGTCTTGTAAGTTCTTGTAAGATGCTTTCCCTTTACACATTAAGTGAAAGTGAAATTTTATACATTAGGTTTGTAGGTGTGGACGGGAGTGGAGACTGCATTCCGGGAAGAAAGCGGAAAAAGAAAAATATAGGAAGCTATATATGAGCTAGTCATTACGTCATTACGGTAAACACAAAACCAGACCCACAAGAGGAAAATAACAATTCGAGAGTGCATCTGTGCACCTGTGAGCACGCATTTGTACACCACGAGCGCGCAGCGGAAATTAATACTGGCGCAAGCCCCTGCTGCCTCACACGCACAACTGCACATGAGCGCTTATTTGTGAAAATAGTGAGAAAGTAGCTGAAATAAGGCCATTTATCTCATACTTAATAGTCCTGCAAAGAACTTTAGAGTAACCAGGCTATTAGGCTAGAATATTTACTTCACAATGATTTAAAAATCATTCTACTTTCTTTTTTAGAGAAAACAATATAGTGTTTTAAATTTTAAAAGACATGTTTTGAGGCTGAAAGCCAATATGCGAGGGAGTGATAATTAATATTCAGTGATTAACACCTGAAGAGACAAAGACCTCTCCCCTAATTGGCCATTATTGACAGTCACTGAGGCAGGTAAGAAACAATGTAAGGAGATAAGAGAAAAAAACAGTTTTTTGAAATGATTTGTATTTTATTTTAAACACAGTATAATTAAAATATACATTATGAAGGTCAGAGATAAATTGAGCACACTGATCTAGAGATGTGAACAGACTTTGAGTCGATCCTGAAAACAGATTCTGTTCAACAAGTCAAACCTCTACATAATACCTGATATTCAAGTGTTTGCTGCTTCTTTTCAAGAAAAATAAAAGCTTGTTTTACCAGAGAATATTAGTTTAGGCAAACATTAAGTTCTTATTGGCGTCATCAGGAGAAGACACCTCAAAACGCATGTATGTGTTTGCCGACCCCAGGGGGTTAAACGTTGTTCCTGAACCAAAATTTTTGGTCGTCCTGTGGTGATAGCAACTTCCACTCTGACACATGGTGCTGGATGTTCCACTTGGGCCCGTATAAGGTCAAAGAGCTCTTGCAAAGCCTGGGTGATAGCAGGGGGTACTTGTATGTGACTGGATAGGGCCAAAGTTTGATTTTACTTACTAATTTCTTAGTAGTAAGTAAATAAAAAAATATTTTCATAATTGTTTGCATATAGGATTATAGAAAACATCGAAACACAAAAAACTTACGTTAAGTTTCACTAATACCATTTGTAACGTGTTCTAATCGGTTTATAATTGACATTACTATAATAGAGCAATAGGGGTCAGAGCTGTGGTTTAAATTAATCACAAAGATTGCATTTACGCTGCTTTGTTTAGTAAATTAGCATTTAGCTTTGTTTAGTAGAAACGCTACTCAGACATGATTTATTCTTAAATTAGCTTATCATTTTTTAGTCGTTAAGTTCCTATACAGACTATTAAATATGATTTTATCTACATGCATTAGGAAGTAAACCAAATAAGTACCTTTGAAATTGTACAATACAATATCATATATTAAATACATTGCACTGGAAACACAAATACTTTTATAAATTAAATTACCTGCTCCTGGTCCGACATAATGGTTCTGTAAAACCTGTCTTGTCCTCGTCCTACTCTTTAAACAACTGAACAAGAAACTGATTAAACAAATGACCAATCACAGGTGGGAAGACAAAAAAATTGCCCCGCCCTCAGAGTGTCAAAAGTCAACTCGAGCGAGCGTGTGTTGAGTAGTCGCGCGAGCGCTCATGTGCAGTTGTGCGCGCGAGGCAGAAGGGGGTTGTGCCAGTATTAATTTCCGCTCCTAAATACTGTTCTGTGCGCTAGCGGTGTACAAATGCGCTCTCGCATTGTTATTTTCCTCTTGTGGGTCTGGTTTTGCGCGCTTGCTTCATTCACGTGCTCGTGGTTTTCGTGCGCGCGACTTTTTCTTTATTTAAACGCTACATGGGCCTTTGTGGATGATCTATAGCGCGTGGTCGCATTAGGAGATAATGAAGGAGATGTGAAAAACTGGAAATAGCGTTGGTTTCATATGAATTAAATTAAATATTTGCTTTTCAATGAGACATGCTTAGTTTAAAAGCAGACAGGTCAAGTTTTCTATAGATATAAATCCCATGTCTCTTTGTGGAGTATTTGCTGAGTTTCAGTTCATTTTAATGACGCATTTTACATTTTTTCTTCATTTTATAAATGCGCAAAGATTTGTTGTTATTATGTGCGAATACAAAAAAAGTAGACCCTTTACAGATCTCTCAGAAATCTGTAACTACTAGAATGGCCATAGAGGTCATTTTGACAGTTCTACTTGACTGAACTCAATGCCATTTTGCCATATCATATTTACATTCAATGCTTCTGTCAAGGTTTTACAATGAAGCATTGATTGTCTGTCGTCAAATTTTATGATGCCATCACCCTAAAAATATATATTTTTTGTAGTATATACTTGTGTAATGGTGCGTTCACACCGGACGTGAATTGCGTGAATAAATCGCGCTATTCACGCGTAGTTAGACACGTGAACATTTTGAGTTTACTCGCTTCACTCACGCGCACAACAGACGTGAATTCGCAGCTGGACGGGCTTCTGCCAGGCAACTTCAGTATCTGCATTGGTGGAGGGGAAAACAGCAAAACATTCTAAATATTGCTGTTTGTTATATGCAGTTTTAAGAGTAGGAGTTTCAGGCGAGAATGTAGTTGTTTAAAATACAAATCTGCGGTTTATTAAAAAAGAGAGCGCCTATTTAAAAGTTTGCTTCGCCGATTTCGGAGCCGTGAGCTCCACGTGAACACTGTGTGTTCAGTACTTATGTAGGTGAAGGTGTAGGCTCTTGCAGCGTAACACACTCTAGAGAAAGCCCAGCAAGCGTAACAGGATTGGGCCAAGGCGGCAGGTTCTCCTCTGTCATTGGCTCAGGGGTTTCAGGCCACGACAGCAGGTCCTCCTCCATCATTGGCTCTGGCTTCGGCTTTGTGACAGGAAGTGACGCTGGCTTCAATCTAGGAGCAGGAACTGGCTTTACTGGCCGCTGGTCACTTTAGCCACTCCCCGTATTACAGTTTTTCTCGATTGCTAAAACACTATAACCAAGCTTTTAAACTTAAATTTCAAAACCATAACGCTATTTTTCTAAAAGCACACCCATTTCCCTGATCTACACTCAACAAAAATATAGACGCAACACCTTTGTTTCTGCTCCGATTTTCCATGAGATGGACTTAAAGATTTAAAAATGCTAAAACACTATAAACACTATTCCCTGCTTTAACACATCAGTCAAATTTGGTGAACTGTTAGTGCAGAACCCTACACACAAATCCCTACATTTTTCATGGCTTACACCATGAGCTCATTTAGAAAACACTAGCATTCAATAATGTTAACGCAGTTCTGCACAGCTTAAGCTTAGTTAGCACACATTTACCCAGGTGGAAACACTAAGAGCCAAAATTTATCACACACCAATCAGTCCCTTCGATGGAGATAAAAGGGCCTTAAAGCAGTTTACAGTTATTCTCAACGGCTTTGGTCCATTTCTCAGATCCGAAATGAAATTCTCAGAACTACTTGTTCAACCTCCAGATCATCTAGTCTCTTGTGTAGATCATAAAACATTTCTCGTTCTTTTGATCAAGTTCTCATTGCTCTGGTACAATCATGCAGCTGATTATGTTTCTTTGGTTTTGATCTGATTATGTACACAATGACATCTAGTTATTACTGTAATACATTGTTTACTGTAAGTCATTACGGTAAACACAAATTTGTTGATCTATCATAAACTGTCAAGCAAATTTTCTACACATTTCTTTTCATATAGAGTCTTTTTCGATCAACATCCCACACACAGTAATGCATTTTGTTTGTGAACAATGACACAAGGACATCAGGCATGTGAAAGGATTTTACCCCCGCTGTTAGTCCAGAGCCAGTAGCCTGTGATGTGGACCAGATTTTTTTGCCTGACCCAGAGCAAAGACAGGATGCTGAGGCAAAAGATAGCTTTTTTTCAGTTTTACTGTGTAGTTCATGAATGAATAAAAATGTGCCAGTGTAGACATTAGTTGGTTTGGTTGTGTTCATGTAAAAAATGTTTTTGAGGAGAACCATAAGCAACATAACTGTTTTGGAAATATTGTCCTGAATTAATTGCACCAGTGTGTAAAACAATATTGTAGTGTGTGTGTTTTTGAGAGCTTGTGTTTGATGTCTGAGGGCAAAGTTTGGTTTTTCAGCAAAAGTTAATGGTTTTGAGTGAAGAGCTTTATTTTGACCTGAAAATTGGATGTATGGGAAATTGGGTGAGATGTTATGGACTTGTGTTTACTGTTGTGAGAATATGAGGCACAGTTTCAAGAAATTTGTTTTAGCAATCGAGAAAAACTGTAATTTCAGCGCAGTAGGACGTGCACTCTGATGTAAACCCTTGCTAACATTAACAAATAATAAATTAAAATTTATATTAAAAACAGTATTATCCACTCAAGATAATAAATAGATTATCTTTTTACCAAGATTAGTAAAGAATTTAGATGGTGTGATGATCCAGCTTGGAAGTGCCAGCACATGTCCACTAGATGGCACTCCAGCCCCATGTGTACTCCGTTGTGTGTTTTTGTCTGTGTTCTATGTTATGGACTCTTTTTTATGAACTTGTTGTCCCCACCCACCTTGTGATTCATTTGTTTCCCCTCCCCTGAGCCTTGTTTACATAAGTGTAAAGTCCTGGGAGTTTCCGGTGTAAAGTGGCTCGTCATTGTGGATGTAACTTGTCTTTTCCCCTTTGTCAAGCCTTCCTTGTTTCCCTGAGTTCCCCGTGTTCCCCACTCTACGCACACTTATTCTAATATCTCTGCCTCCTATGTTCCTGATTTGCTGATATTGATTCTGCCTGTTTACTCTTCTGACTGTTTTCTAATAAAATTTCAAAAAGCTCTCTAACTCTACCCGAGTCTGCCTACGGCCTGACAGAGATACTGTTTTCTAAAACGGATCGGCGCCAATTTGGTGTTCTGTTGGCGTGGTGGTGCTTTGGATGACTCTGTGGGAATTTCCTGTGGATTGTGTTGTCGATTGTCGGCGGCCGCTGGGACCCGGCCATTTGATCTCATTGAGCCGGACGTGCGCGTATTGCGCGGTGGATTTCATCTGGAGATTAATGTTTTAACCTTGACTGCTGTGGCTACATGTGGACTGTAGCTTGAAAATGCTGTCCATAACATCTGATCAAATGTGGCTTTGTTGGCTTTACTCTTTTTGATATCCAACTTGGAAAATTTCAGCTACAGGTATGACTCGCACCATGACACCTCTACAGTCTTAAAAGGGATAAATTGGACAGATGTTGGAGCAACTCTATACACAGACATTCATGTTTTTAGGGACTGTCGACTAAAGTTGTTATTTTCAAATTTTGTGTATGGGGACTCTATCAAGTCTGTGCATGCAGAAAAGAAAATCAGCGTTGGCAACCACTCTACAGGTTTGACTCCATCTGTTAGCAATGAAAGTAAAACAGTTAGACGACGGAGTTTTATAATTCTCTTGTTGTTGATATCTGGCAATGTTTTACCAAATCCTGGACCTTATAAGGACAACACCTCAGTTTTTAACGTTCCTGATGATTTTAAATCTAGATCAGGCTTGGGTTTTATTCATATTAATGTGAGAAGTTTGCTTCCTAAGTTGGACATGGTGCGTATCTGGGTAAAAAATACAAATGCTGACGTTATAGTTTTATCTGAAACGTGGCTTAATAAATCCGTCCCGGACAAAGCTATTGGTATCGATGGCTATATTGTCTTTAGGGCCGATAGACCAAAAAGAGGAGGGGGGGTAGCAATTTATGTTAAGGATAGATTTGAAGCTACTGTATTACTTTCTGAATCAGTGGTTAAACAATACGAGTTATTAGCTTTAAATCTCATTGTCTCTAATATTGTACATCTCACAGTAGTTGGTTGCTACAGACCTCCTTCAACTAATAATGATGCCATTTCCTCTCTGATGCATAAAGTGACATCATTGGATTACAAGGAGCTTCTTCTTCTGGGTGATTTTAATGTGAATTGGTTGCAGTCAGCTTCTAATGGTCTTAAATTAATTTGTGATAATTTTAACCTTTTTCAGTTAGTTGAGGCACCTACTAGACCAAATTTGAAGGATTCCAAAAAGTCAACACTAATTGATCTTATTTTTACAAATGTTCCACATAAATATTCATTGGCCTCTGTATATGCAAATGATGTTAGTGACCATTGTGTTGTTGCCACAGCTAGAGATACAAAATTACCTAAACAGAAATCACGTATTATTATAAAAAGGTGTTTGAAATATTTTAATGAGCAATGTTTCCTTCAAGACCTTGCTACTTATGACTGGGAAAGGATCTTCCTTATCCCTGATGTCGAGTTTGCTTGGCAATATTTTTATGATGGTTTTACTTCGGTTCTTAATAGGCACGCACCATTTAAGAAATTTAGAGTTAAAGGCAGAGACAACCCCTGGTTTACCACAGCATTGTCTAATCTTATACGTGAGCGGGATACAGCTTGGGCAAAAGCTAGGCAATCTGATTCAGATTCAGATTGGATTTGTTACAGACGACTTCGAAATAAATGTACAGTCGCCATTAGGAAAGCTAAAGCGGATTATTTTATTACAAATACAACAACAAATTTAAATAATCCTAAACAATTTTGGCAGAATTTAAAGTATTTAGCAGGAAATAAAAAATCATCTGGTTTCCCAACTTGTATATCCATTGATTCTAATATCATATCTGATAAAGAGAAAATACTTAACTATTTTAATAAGCATTTTATTGATTCTGGGTCTTTATTTGAGTCACACAATCTTTTGACCTCAAATAATGACTTTGTCAGTGCAGAAACTGTGCTTAAAAAGGAGGAGTTCACTTTCGTACACATAAAGAGCTCTGATGTTTATAAAGCACTTACATTGCTTGATATAAATAAATCATCAGGCCCTGATTGTGTGGAAACTATCTATTTGAAACTGGCAGCTGATATTATTTCGACCCCTCTAACTTATCTTTTTAATCTATCAATAGACACTGGTGTTATTCCGGAGATCTGGAAATCAGCTTTTGTTGTCCCTTTATTAAAAGGGGGAGACCCTACCATATTAGATAATTACAGGCCAATCTCAAAGCTTTGTGTTCTATCAAAAATTTTAGAAAGTTTTATTAGTGATCAAGTGACTTCTTACCTGAATGTACATAAAATTCTATCAAGTAATCAATCTGGTTTTCGTAAAAAACATAGTACCACAACAGCCGTTTTGAAAGTCCTAAATGACATTGTGGGATCAGTTGATAAAGGTGATTACTGTGCTTCCCTCTTTATTGATTTTTCAAAAGCTTTCGACACAGTGGATCATGGATTACTGCTGCATAGATTAAGGAGTGTCGGCTTATCAAATCATGCCATTCTTTGGTTTAAAAATTATTTAAGTAACAGAACTCAATGTGTTCGGGCTGAGGGTAAAAATTCAGGAATATTGGAGATTGTTAAAGGTGTTCCTCAAGGATCTGTGTTGGGGCCTCTTTTATTCACTATCTACATCAACAGTATTGACTATGATAATCAAGATGTTCAATTTCATTTCTACGCAGATGATACTGTTATGTATTGTAGTGCACCTTCGAAACAGCAAGCCCTGCTTAAACTTCAAGCAGCTTTTGATGTTATTCAGTCTCGGCTTCATACACTAAAACTTGTTCTGAATGTAGATAAAACTAAAATGATGTTATTCTCAGGCTCAAAAAGGGCAATAGACACTTCTACTCCTCTTCAGACTTTGCAAGGAAATGTGATTGAGTTAGTGAAAGAATATAAATATCTTGGCATCATTATTGATGATAAATTATCTTTTGGGTCTCACATAACTAATTTAAAGAAAAAATTAAAAATAAAGCTTGGGTTCTATTTTAGAAATAAGTCATGTTTTTCATTTAATGTAAGAAAGAGGTTAGTTTCCACAACTTTCTTGCCTGTACTCGATTATGGTGATGTGGTGTATCAATTCGCTTCTTCTCAACTTCTCTCCTCCTTGGATGTTGTTTATCACAGTGCTTTAAGATTTATATCAGATTGTAAATCTTTAACTCATCATTGTATATTGTATAATCGAGTATCCTGGCCGTCTTTGTCTATTAGAAGGAAAATTCATTACTACCTAATTGTTTATAAAACTATTGTGGGTTTGTTGCCTTCGTATCTAGGTTGTTTAATTGAAAAGAAAAGTGTTGGGAAGTATTGCCTCCGGTCTGATAATTGTTTTACTCTTTCTGTCCCATCTGTGAGAACTGAATTGGGGAAAAGGGCTTTCATGTATGCAGCTCCATTTGAATGGAATTTACTCCAAACAAAATTGAAATTACAAACTCTGGTGTCTATGGAACATTTTAAATCTATTATTCGGTCACTCGAAAAAGACTCATTGATTTGCAATTGTTCTTAACTGTTTTAAATTGTATATTTGTTGTCCTATTCTGTATGTCGTGACTGTAACTGCTGCTCATTCTTGGCCAGGACTCTCCTGTGAAAGAGATTTTAAATCCCTGGTAAAATAAAGGTTAAATAAAAAAAAATAAATAAAAAAATTAAATACATAGAGAACCATTTAGTCACCACAGATGACGACTATTTCACAAAATTCAAATCGTCAAAAACTGGGTTCTTGAACAGTCACCAGATTTCAGCCTAGAGAACCTTTAGGATGTGATTCAATGGGAAACATCATCTCATCAGGAGAATGCCAAGACATTGTAAGGTATGTATACATGCATGTTAGCACTGTATGAATTAGTAAACATTTGAAAATTGTATTATTTAAGATCCAGTACATCTGATACATAACTGTTATAATGGTAATTAAAGCTGCACAAGGTGCAAGTCTAAAACCTGCTGACCTGAGCAAGTACCAGTCTATCCTGTCCTCTTTATCCTCTAGTGTGTCAGCTACCAAAACAAAATCAGCAGCACCTCTTACACCCAGAGACTCCTTTCTGCCCTCACCATATTCCACTATTCTCTTTTTTTCTCTACCTTCGAGTTCTTCAAATTGCTCTTTGCCAATCATCCAACAACCTGCCACTTACACCCTATTCCCTTTCACCTACTTTAGGAGATCTCACCAATATTTTTACCCACATCATCAACATCTCCTTTACTACTCGAAAATGTCCCACCAGATTTAAAGAGGCCCAGGTACCCCTCTTCCCAAATTGTTTTGAATCCATCTGAGAGTCTGGCAGTAGCACTTTTAGCTGTAGCTTAGCATAGATCATTGAATCTGATTAGAACATTTTACCAAACGGTAAAACTCAACTGTTTAATTCTAAGAAAGTGGGAAAATTAGATTTTTTTTACCCCACAGCAGCTAAAAATACAGACCAGACTTTCTTCTGTCATTGTGCAATCAATATTTTCCTTCACAGATAAACCTATGTGACAACAACCAGTCTGACTTCAAAAGCAGACACTCCACAGAGACCGACCTGTCATTGAAAATATTTGGCTTGCTCCAAATCATCTGTACTTAAGTCTGCTGGACTCTTGACACTGTTAACCACAAGATCATCTTGGTGCTTTCAGTCATACCTCACTGGAAGATCTTCATGGAGAGCAAAGGTGTCTAAAGCCGAGTTCAGACTGCACGATTTTCAAAGCAGTCATGTCACAAATGTTTCATACTGCGTTACTCTCTGGGGTATCATTCAGTCAATGATGTGTTCACACTGTATGATAGATCGGTGGTAGGGGCTTTCACATTGCTGGACATTACAATAGGAAGAAAACCCTACAACTTTGTCTCACTGCCAAACACACACGAGAAGACAACGCGAGATCACATGTGCAAGACCGGAGGCTGGGATAATTATTAAAAATAATTGCAAGCAAAATAATCTTGTCATACAAATTGCATGTGAGCTCATTTGCAACGAAAAGAAGATTATGGACGAGGATAATTACCTTCTATACCTTCTTAACTCCTCCCCCAACTTCCCGCTGCTCTGGATGTTGCTTTCTCATTGGCTGTAGGTAATCACAGATGTTATTCAGTCAGAACACATTTCACATGGCATGATTTTGAATCGCCGACAGGTCCAGATATTTAGCTTTGTTTGAATCCTTTGTTCCTCTTTTGTAAGTTGATATCAATAAAAGCATTTGCTAAATGCATAAATGTAAAGAAAATGTGTTTGCATCCTAGCTCTGGGGCCTGTACCATGAAGCCGGATTAGCTGGCTAGCCAGGTAAATTTGGGATTAGTTTGCACCAATCCTGGGTTTTAGGTACCATGAAAGAAACTTGGCTTCATTTGGTGTTAATTGCCAATGGTAACTTGCGCTGCACAGCTAACCTGCTCCGGGGCAGGTTATGTTCAGGGTTAGAGAGCTCAAAGCGAAATTTGACCAATCAGCTTCCAGCAAGGTGACCACATGTCTGATGCAATAAAGCCACTCCCCCAGTTTCTCTTTCTCCAAATTAAAGGACGCTGCATAGTAAAACATTGTTTAAAGATAAAATCATCCGATGTTTTTAGATTATTATTTTTAGAATTACTTTATTATTTATATAATTATTATCTCCTT